>GL501544.1:923416-940797 GCA_000149185.1 Mayetiola destructor
GAGAGAGAGAGAACAGAGTAGATGGAGACATTGAATTGTCGGCATTGAATTCTGAAATATGATATTTGATTCTCACAGATCATTGACTCTGTTAATCTTGAATTAATTAGAATTTTACAAAATATTATTTTAAACGACAATTTTAATTTCAAGCTTGACCAAACAACAGCAACGGAAAACAAGAATGAAAAATAAAAAATGAAAAAGAAAGAAAAAACAGAATGAAAATCCATTTGAGCCACATCATTTATAGGGTCTGACATCAAAAAATCGCATGGGAATCAAAACAATGTGCATTTCATGGTACTGTTCATTATTTCAACCAGTTTCAACATTTGCAAATAGATGAATGCACGATTTTTGGAATTTGATGGAATAACGATTATTATTATTATCGTGTCGCGTTCGCTTCATCAGGTTTCGGTTTCGGTTTTTTCTTTGCCTGAGCTGTGTGTAACGTAATGTAATTTAAGTAATTAAAATTGAATGGATTAAAAATTAAAAAAAACCGCGATGAAGTAAAATCAAGGAAAAAGGCTATTTGCCATACATCAATCCATTGCTTGTATTCGAACATTCAAGCTCGAATTGTTTGACCACGTCTTCCGACTCTCGATAAGCGGAACAATTGCAACCATAGTAGTGCATGGATTCAGACTTAATTTGGAATTTAAAAAAAAAATTAAAACAAAAAATAAAAAAAAATAATAGACTTAATCGGAACTCGAACACATTTATTTTCACTCAATCAAAACTGATTACTTGCCATAATATGCAATTCAATACATATCAATACCAAATCGATACCGAACCGATTATCCAGTACAGACATGGACGAGACGAAAATATCGCAAAGAATAAAATGCGAATTTTGCGAATGAATAAAATTGTAGTTGTAATTGATATCAGCAATAAACTACGAATAATCGATTGCTTAATGATGGACTACAAGTTTTTTTTTTTGTACTCTTTTGTTTCACATTTCAGACATTTGTACTTCGTACAGTATATTTTGTATTTAATTCTGGGCAATAAATGGCTCATCGGTCGATTAAGAGCCACAAGAAAAAGTTTTTGTAAATGCGCGATTGCGAATTTTCGTTCACGGATTTTGTTTCGTTCTTCTTCTTCTTTTTTTTTCTCTCTCGTTTTTTGTGTGGCTTTCAAAATTTAATGATATTATCTGAATAATATAATCCGTTGCTATGCCAGAAATTGAAATAGTTTGGAAAATGTATTTTTTTTTTTTTTTAATTTTTTGTTCTACATGAGCGCTATGCATTAAACATTTAGTACGGTGTACGGAGTGTACAGAATTCTTTGCTATGACGATATTGATTTTTTATCTTAAATGGGAAATTTAGCAATGAAGCACATGAGATTTATGGACGATTTTTCATCTGAAATGCCAATTTTAACTTCTTTCAATCGTTCATCTGGAACATTTGGTCGAATTTGTTTCGCTTCTCACAGAAAGAATTGTTATGAAATTCTTTCATCGTGTACATATTGATGATTCTTTTGCTATGGATGCATTCAAGTGAGAAATTCCAATTTTTATATTTAATATTTAAAAATAAGAAGACAAAGAAAAAAAATAACGTAGAAGGAGGCATAAGAAGCAGAACAAAAAAAAAAAAAACAATTTCGTTTTTATTTTTAGAGTTTTCTTTCGATTGGTTCCGATTCGACGTGATCCGATCCAATCGACTTCCCATTAGGGCAGACGATATATATATATATTTTTGTTTGTAGCTTGATTATTTTGCTTATTCAAAACGTTTACCTTAAACACTGTTTCCCACACATTCGAAATATGATGGTGTATAAGTTTGCTAAAGAAAATATATCCCCAAATACACAATTCACTGAACAAACTGAATGGATGGTAGCTTTTGTGTCATTTGAATTTATTTACTTGTGTTTATTCGCCCATTTCCATGGCGGACGATGGACAATGTCATGTTCTCCATTTTTACGACATCTCAAATTACATGTGATGATCGTCACATTTTAATTCGTAAGTTACGCTCACATGCATGTGAATAATGTTCAGTTTGTAGTTTGAATACAACAATTCGTTTTGTATTCGTTGATTTATTTTTTTTTTTTGGTGTTGCATTTTAAATGCGATACAGTTTACAATTTACAATTTACATATATGAAATTGATTTGGTTGTTCGCTTTGACAAATCTAAAAAGCAATCAAAAACCAAAATATATTTTTTATTTTTTTTTGTTAAATGAAATTTTTGTATAAACAGGATCTGAAACGCATGTACGCACGCTCGCACGACCCAGTACAAATACGATGGAAAAGGAATTGTTGGTTGTGTACTGATCAGCAGAAAATTCAATGCCATTGGGAAGGGAATCGGGCAAAAGAATCGAAAAATATATATATAAAAAAAAGGTTAACAAATGCGCTGTGTGCTGTTTGCTATTTACTGTTTGCGATTAAACCAGTTTTTCGTCAATTCTCAAAGGAAAAATAAAACATTCAAACAAATAGCTGGTTGTATCGTTTGGAAATGATAACGGCTATCAAACTATCAACTACATTCCAGCGACTGGCTGAGTAGACAATACATTCGAAATTAACATTAAAACCAAAGTAAAATGTATACAAATCCATTAAATTACATAGAAAGAAAATCGAAACAAAACAGAACAAAATGGGGCTCCCAAATGTGTTGATTCACTGCGAATTGGTTTGGTTGATCTAATAAAAGACATAAAATACAGAGAAAAAAAGAAAAGAATTGCCATTGATTTGTTGGCTTTTATATTTAAATCACCCTTCGAATGTGCCGCATTTGAATTTTGATTGGATGACATAATCAAGACATGTTGTCCATTAATTATTTAAATATTGATATTTTGATTTGAAATTTGTTGAAGTCTCAATCAATTATTTTAATAAAGAAAATATTCCGAAATAATTTCGAAGAACGAATTTTTGCGAGTGATTGCCGACCTTTGAAAAAAAACATTTCAAAATGGTAGCTCTCGAATGCCATTTATTGTCAGACGTTGGAAATTTTATATCACATTTCAAATTGAAAATCGCATTTCTGTAAACGGACAGGCGGTGAATTTATTGGCATTGACATATGAGAGAAACGGATTCAAAAATAACAATAACAACAACAACAACAACAGCAAAGCATCATCAACATCACCAACGATAAAATAATAGTTTTGCATCAACACATACAATCAACCAATAACCGGATTTAAAACAATTATGAAATTGATGTTGCATTAAGTCTTTTTGTGTATTGAATAGCAATTGAACGGCAGAACCCACATTAAGCGTTGGCCACAACATGATTGAAGATATAATAGGCTGATGAGTGAGCGAAGTGAAGGAAAAAAATAAAATAAAATAAAAAATAAGATCGAAAAGAAAACACAAAGAAACCTAAATGAAATCTGAAACGAAGAACGCAAACTGGATAAGGCTAACGTGCTGAAAAGCTGTCCATTGAGAGAGAGAGAGAGAGAAATTGCGCATTCACACATGCATACTTTGTTCGACCTCTATAAAAATCGACCAAAGATTTATCGTTTGTTGATGATTTATAAATGTTTGTTAATTTTTCCTGTAAGCTATAATCGTAAGTCAATCACTTTGGCAAAATCGTGTTTTTAACCATATTTTCAATCAGCTATCATTTTATTGGCCGTCGTTCAATTGGAGCCGAACAAAATTATCCGAAAAGTTTTAGTGAAAATTTTTCCCTTTGCCGTCGAATGGTTTCATTTCGTTTGGAATGGCATGGTACGCTCAATAATCATCAAGTCAAACCCAACATATTTAGTACAACAGCAATCAAAAAGATGTTTGCATCCAAAGTATTCATTTTGGATTATCGGGATTTTAAATTTTATCATTCTCAAATTATTTGATGCGATTTTTGCTTTAATGCTCATTCATTCGCTCAAATGGATATACCATTGAATGGTTCGGATCATTTAAACATCATCGTTCTGTTCAATTCATGCATTTGAATGAACGGCAAAATCATGTGCCATTGCTTATGACCGTATAAAAAATATGGCGATAACACAAAATAATAATGTTGATTGGAATTTATCAAAACCGATGCCCAAAACCGATGGGCGAAATAAAATTGAAATCTTTTCCATCCAATGATTCGGCCACTTGATGAATTTTCCAATTCAGCATTCAAAAATAGTATTTTCTTTCAACGAATAACACTAAACATTGTTGAATAGGCCTGCATTCCCCCTTATCGTGGAACGTGAAACGTGAATTGGTTCATTGACGGAAACTTAGTTTTGTTTTTTGTTTTTGTTATTTTTTTTTTATGAATTTCCATTGTAATATTTAAACGATAAAAATAAAATCCGGCACGTATGCTGTATATTGTATGATGTTATAGACCCAAGAATGAAAACGAAACCAAAAAGTGGTAATTTTTATGTATTGTCTAATATAATGAATTCTGAGAAGAATGGAAATTGTTTGTGTTTTGTTCATTCCATTGTTGGAATCTAGAATAATATATTCGTTTATCATTTCGGTTTATGTGAGTTTGAAATAGTAAAAACGTCAGTGAAAGTTCAAATGCTCCGTTGAAGAATTGTGTCCTATCGAAAAAGCAACGAGGATATAGAGAGAGAGGAATGGATGGTGGATCGTTATTTCAATTTTTTGCCAAAATTATTCGAAACTTGTTTTTTCTTTGAGGCTATTTCGTTTTTCGGTCGATTGTTGTGATGAAAGTTTATGTTTTGCATTGTCATAAAAATCCACTTAAATATGTTGAGATAAATGAAAAGGAGAAAATGTGAAAATCTGCCATCCGCACGAATCTATGAGAATATGGACACGACAATGGATGGACATGGGACATTGGTCAACTGGTATATCATAACTTAATAAAAATAAAATGAGGGGCGATTGCCTTATATCAATGCATCGATACGATTGTATGGCAAATATTATTGGATTGGAATCGCCACCAAAAAAGAAAAAAGAAAATATAACGGGGAAAAAATAAAGCAAATTGTCAGTGTTCATTGCTTGCATTTGAGAATAGCCGGTTTATTGTCTCAACGGGAGGCCGACAATTTTGATGATGATTTCGATGGCGGGTAGATGAGCAACAAAAACATGATAAAAATTATTTTCATCTCAACATGCAACGTAGGCATTCAGCTGTACTAAAATCTTAATGCAAAGACAAATTTGTTTTACTGTTAAACATGCATTTTGTATACTGCATATAGTCAGCAATATTTGTTGCTTTTCTCAAACAACAATCAACGATGCATATAAAATAACGATAAAACTGATCGTAATACGGTGATTATGGCTAATGAACCATTCCTCCAGTGCAATAGAAAATTTGTTTTTGAATTTATAAAACAAAATTATCATCATTAATATTTATTGAGCTAATTGTGAAGATTGAAAGCAATGTAATCACGACGCAATGTATGTGTGCCCAACTATATATAACACAATTATGCATATTGTATTATGAATGATGAGTGATAAAATATCCACCAACAAAAAATGCATCCAAATGAATGTCAATTGAAAATTGAGCTCAATCCGGTGTTATAGGAATAGCTTGGCAATGTGACAATCATCAATGCTTATTATAAGCATTACATATGTAATTAATGCCATCATTGTTCATTGGAATTATTCACGCATTCAGCCACACATAATAATAGATAAAATTGAAGCCCAAAATGTATTTCCCGTGCCATCAATTGCTCATTGCCTCGATGAAAACCCACAACCATCATATCCATTCGAAATTTGAAACAATTTTTTATTAAATATTTACGTTAACCGATTTTGTAATGAATGCTGGTGTTTAGTAAACACTGTTGTAAATGAGTAGGTGTTGTGTGTGTGTGTGTGTGTGTATATTTGCGTCCTCCAATTATGTGAATATAACGAAACGCTATCATTATTATTATTATTATTATTATTATTATCAGTTATCAGTGGGGAAGATAAAGTGGATGCTGTGATACTGTTGCTAATGTTAATGGTCATTGCTTGTTGCCCGTTGTGTGCATTGCCCATCTATCTGTAAATAATGTTTATTGTGATTAAATGTATCCAAACGAAAAATTCAAACAATCGCTGTTTTGTGATCGTTGCCGATTTTGGTCGGCAATCGATTGAAATAAAGTTCAATGAATCGATTTCAATTTTCAATGTTTGAAATTCGAATGGAATGGTCAATGGTTGAACAACCGTTCTCGTTATATGCCATTCAAAATTGCCGTTGTACTGTTCGAAGTTGTAGTTTGTAGATAGCATCAAATGCAGACAAACATTTGCACGCTGAATTTACCCCAAATGATATGGTTTTGCATACATATTTGTATTAGCCGAACACAAAAAGGTGGATCTAAATGGGGGGGGGAAACGGGGATATGAGTGTATCGATGCCCAATCACTTAAGCTAATTAAACTGAGCTCGATGATTTTTTTTTTTGCTTTTTTTGGCTATTGTTCGTTCCACTTCTAGTTTGTTTAGTTGATTTGCATGGTGTAGACACAGAAATTCAATGACACAATTAGTGAGCACATGATAAAGAATACAGTCTCAAGTAGATTTTGAATCCGTTGCGGATTCTATTCAAATTTTCTATTTTTTTATCGTTTCATATTCTGTTGTTGTTGTTGTTGTAAGAGTTTCTCTTTTGTTCTTAACTCATCTTGATAAAGAAAACAGAGATGATGAACAAGTACATATAGCCTGTGCATGGAATAGTGAATGGTGTACAGCACACTTCAATTCGTTCTCGATATAATGAAAAGCGATCGTAACCCGATTTCAATTTAATGTAATATATTATATTTTTTTTCACCGCTACCGCCGTCCGCTCTTATGGCTCTTCACAATTTTTGCAGATACATTCGACAGCTTTTCAATAAAATTAACGGTTCATCCTTTGATTCAATCCGTTTGTACATGGTATGAATGCTGCAACGCCTTCTCATTGCAAAACTCAAATGACAGCATATCGATGTGTAAATTGTATTTTGTGTTTTGTGTAATGATGGTACACTCTTTGTTCATAGACACAAACACACACACAAACACACACACACAAACACATTGTACATTCATGAGTATCGTACAAATAGCAAAACCGATAGATAAGAAATGCCATTTGCCATTCCACTCGTCGAAAGTGGAAAAAAGAAACGTTTATTTGTTTGCCGTTTACGAGCAAGAAAATTTCTATTTGCATTAAGCACACTATTATCCTGCACGCTATCAATCCCAGATCAATATGATATTTCAAGTGAAATTACATTTTCGTGATCATAGCCAAGAAAATTTCAAGCGCCAATCGACCGACCAAATATGATTGGAAAAAAAGAAAAACAAACGACAAAGAAATTGTAATCAATAAAATGTTTCAATGGCTTTGCCTGGTTAATTCATACACAATAGATAGATGAGTTTCGTTGATGTTACAAATCCTCAAACATCTGCTTCAATATACAATAGCATTGCAGCATCGTATGATGACAAGTGCCATCGAAATTGCGTGAATGAAGGATTGATAAGAAAAAGGCGTCACAAGATAATTCGTTTTAATTTTATTTTGCGCTCTCTCTCTCTCTCTCTCTCTCTCTCTCTCTCTCTCTTCCTCTTCAATGCTATTCTTATGGAGTTGTCAAAAAAGGCAGAATTTCATATAAGTCTCCGGCATTGCTCTTTATTGAACGGAATTCAATTAATACGAGATGCAATGTGACAATTGTCTCTCTCTCTCTCTCTCTCTCTCTCTCTCTCTCTCTCTCTCTCTCTCTTCCTCTTCAATGCTATTTTTATGGAGTTGTCAAAAAAAGGCGAAATTTCATATAAGTCTCCGGCATTGCTCTTTATTGAACGGAATTCAATTAATACGAGATGCAATGTGACAATTGTGCAGTTGAAAGTTCGATTGATTGAAAGTGGAGTGCCGAGCAATTCATTCATAATGTATAGCATGCAACGGGTTTAACGGAGCCCATTACGAAGTGTATACGAAGTACAGGCATTTTTCTTTTTATGTAGCTGACCATTTGAACTAGTTCATGGAGGTGTTTGTTCGATCTTTTTTTTGTCTCTTCACTCTTTCTGTTGTGTCGTTAGCAATTTGCCAGATGTCTTTTCCATCGTTGCACTTTTACAACAACAAAAAAAAAAAAAAAAGTCAAGCAAACATTGAGCGCGCCTCATAAAAATAAATTCAATTTCATTGAACCATCACATATATATCGAATCTTTTACGCTATCAATAATGAAGTCACTGAAGCTAAAAGATAACACAAGAAAAACTGTTCTGCAATTAATGTTTGTGTGTGTGTGTGTTTTTTTTCTCATTGAGCAAAAATAGGCAAAATAAAAAAAACATCAGCACAAAATACGCCAACGTGAGCGTTAAACGTCTCAGTGGAATTTTCATAATTAATATTTGAGCATCGAATGCTTTGTAACTGCGCATTGTGAATTGTGAATGCATTTGTATTCAGTATTCAATGCTTTAATGCCACTGAATTCTAATTGGAGAAATTGCATTTGGCTCATAAATGACTGCTGAATGTTGAACACACTGAAATAGCAGAGCTAACGTTGAAAAGAGATATAGTGAGAAAAATGGGAGCATTTTCCTTTTGATTAATTCCATTGCCTGTTGCTAGACTCGAGCCATTATTATTATCACTATTATTATTATTATTATTATTATTATGACTAGATAGATACCTAGGGGCCCAAGACTAACACAACACCCAACCATTTGCAATGTCTTCAATTAATTATTATTAATTCTTTGAATGATTTGATTTGATGCAATAGAAATGAAAGAGAGGGGAATTATATCGCAACCCGATGCAAGTGCGTGCGATAAATAAAATGAAAATGTTAATGTACATGGATGTTGGATCGCCTTGGCTCTTGGCTGCTGTGCTATTTGAATGAACAAAACAAAGCCAATACACTCATGTGATTGTGTCGGAAATTGTAATCGAGTTTTGTTGAACTGATTCGATAAAAGAGAAAAAAGAAGAACTGAAAATGAAAATGAAAATGAAAACATCAAACGAATATCAAATGGTAAAACATATTTTTATGAATGACAATTTAATCATGTTTCACATCAGATGCGCTTGTTTTGTGAGAAACAAAATTTCTATTTCAATAATCACAGTAATAATTGCATGATTCACAAATCTATTATTATCATAAATTTTCGTTTGAATCGATTTGAACAGCAGCATCATCATTCTGGTTGCTTTGTCAATCATTGTTACAATGAGACTGATGAACCGTATAATATTTGAAACTAATTTCTATGACTGTGATTGCAATTTGTTCGGCATGAAACTTACAAGTTCTTAAAAAAAAGTCATCGTATATATCGTTCCAGAATAAATTGTTCAAAGTATGAAAATGTTCACAAATACACACATTCCCAAAACTGAAGCCAGCATTTTAATCAATAACATGCCCAAAACAAAATATGTCTTAGACCTGTATGCAAAATAAATTGTGAATGAAAAAACAATCCAAATCAATATTTATATTTCAAAAATTATAGGAATGCTTAATGTTTATAAATATTTTTGCAACGCCAGCAAGTGATTCATTGAATTTTATTCATTCCATCAATTGGACAAACACCATCAGCCATATAAAATTGTGCTGGTATGGATAATTTGAATATATACTTATCCATTGCCGATGTAATAGTTTACAAAATCAAATACAATAATAAAAACAAAATACCTTAATCCATCGATGATCGTATTATAAAGTGTAAATTGATCTGTCTCACTGAAAATGAATCAAAGAGAATCGAACATTGAATGTTTATTTGCATTTAAAAGTGCCCATTGTTTCGTTGATAACATGTCGAGAATTCTGATAAACAGACGGCACAACACACAATCATAAATTTATTAGCTTTTGGCAAACTTCACTTTCACCAAAGTCATAATAAAAATTGCAAGTAATTGTATAAACAGAGCCGAAATAATAATCAAAGCTTGAGATCACATTCAGTGAATAAAACAATGGTAAAAGAATGTTATTCAGACAAAATACCACCTGCAACCAATAATAATAATATGATAATAGTAAAATAATTAACCCATAGAATTGAGAATTGTTCGTGAATTGCAATCAAAAATATTTTGTGTTTCGTTTGTTGTTGTTGTTGTCTCACCACAAAGGCGGGTACAATAAACATTAAATACTGCGTTCCATTTGCATACACCATTCGGATGGTATACCAACTGGTGTTAAACCGGAAATGTGCCTGGGAATAAAGAAAACGTTGATTCCAAAGATCCAGTGGATCTCAAACAAATTATTATGGAAATTAAATTGAGAAAATAAAACAGACCGAAAAAAGAATCGACATAAATAAATAAAAGAGGAAGAAGAAAAAAAAAGAAAAAAAAAGAACTAACGCGGCTATCATAGACGCAGCAACTGGTGGATTCTTTATCGAACGACCACCTAATAAGTAATACTTGGATGTGGTATTTTGTTTATGTTTCGAATAGATTCCGTAATATGTACCAATCATATAGCCGATAAACTTACTAATAGCACTACGAACTAATAATAATCGATAAAACCAAAGTAAAACAAATGATTTCATTATTATTTGATTGTACCGATGAATGAGCTGAAAAAAATTTCCATCAAAAATGAAGATCCAAATGAATCTCATTTTTTGTCATCATTATAATAATTACATAGATGCGCATTGCATCCAAAATGATTTATGAAAATGATTTATGAATGGATCTATTAAATGTTGAGGAGAAAAAAATACATATATGTAGTATATTGTGATCGATCATGTATGAACGTTGAGATTCAAGACGAACGATACATAATGGATCTGTGATAAGAGTTTGTCTTTTTTATGAATTTAGGGTTCCAACCATGTAAACAAACCCATTCGAATGATAATGACGATGAAGATTAACTCCAAATTTTATCGCAATTAAAATTGTATTTTCACATTTAAATGGTTTGCGTGCGTTTGAATTTTGAATCCAGTGAAAACAAAGCCTATTTGTTGAATCATTATGAACTGCTATCTTAATTATGGGTAGATTATAAATACGAAACCAAAAAGAAAAAAAAATGAAAATAAATAGAATTTCCATAAATTAATTCCAATGACTTTAAGAATCAACAATCTGAACCGTTTTTGTCGGCATTGCTGGCATCATTCTAGGAAAAAAAAATAAACAATAAACAAATATAATACAAGTATCGTTGTGTTAAATGAAATGGTTTTTTTTCGTGTTCAGTGTGCTTAGGAAGATGTTATTGTGACACTGTTTACATTAAGACGATGCACGACAAATGTATCAAAAGTATGCGATAATTATGTGCATATATGGTGTGTGTTTGTGTGTGTATATGTGTGTGTTCCGCTTTACCAGGTAAAAATTAAAATAAGGTGAATGTAACCATTAAACAGTAAAGTGTATTGTATAGTTGAAATGCCTGAATACTGAATATGGTTAAAAGACGAATAGCAAATAGTGCCCTAGAACAGCATTATTATGTGGTATTTTTCAATGAATTCGATTGACTGTAATGTTTATGTTTAGAATAATATAATATGCTGAACAAGACAATTTTTAATACAATAATGGCAGAATATCGCCAATCAAATAATGCTGACTATATATTGTTGGTGTATTTAAAATTCGCTTCCATTCGATTCGTGCGTGTGCATGTTGAATAAGAATACAGATAACAAACTGTATTCCACATACATATAAAAACAAAATTAACAATAAATTAGTCGAAACAAAAATTCATTAATTGCTTTTATAATTTCTTTGAATGGAAACATTAAGATCAGTCAAATCATTCTGATGCACTATTATTTCATGATCTCTTTATGAATTTAGTAGTTGGTGAAGAGGATGCGATTCGCCGTTTGAATAAAAAAAAAATCATCATCATCAACAACAACAAAAACAATCAACAGTTGAATTGGCTTGAAATGCGAATTCGAACCGTCATCATAATATCAATAAAACAATTGCCTATTTCTATTTTTAGAAGAGAAGAAGAAAATGATGATCGCACAGTCACCTGTTATGGTTATATGCGCCATCAGCCATCAACATGCATTAATACTATACGCTACATTATTATTTGAACAATAAGACACTGTCGCATTCCCATATTCCATAATCTGTGCAACATTCGATTTGTCTGTAGTTAAACATCGAATCAAAATTAATATATTTTATTATATTGAAATGTAAATTTCAAATGTTCACACAAAATACAAACAAAACATTTAATGAGATAGAATAGAAAAGGAAAAATTAAATAAAATAATTCAACAAATTGTGCATGTGCCTTGATTGAAATCCAAGAAACCCAAAGAAAAACATTTAAAATAACATTTGATTTTCGTTTTAATGCAGACCAGTCCGGGGCACATAATATATATACTTTATATTTATATATAACAGCAATATAACGGGTGAAACAAAGGCGCACCAACCAATAATAATAATAATAATAATAATAATAGATGTAAGCGACAACAAACAAATGAAAAGAATGAATATTTTCAAATTGTCGGATTGCCGGAATGGTGCGCTTAACCGACAAACGACAACGCATTCTTATAATCTGCATATGGCATACGTGCAGCCGTAAAGCGTTAAGTGCTCTAACCAGACCCAAAACTCTGGAATGTTGTTGGATTTTTGTATTTATTTTTGGAATTTAAATATGCAAACTGCACACTGCACACTGTACATTGTGCAGTGGCATAGTCGATACGCGATGTTTGCCATTTTTTTTTTTTTTTTGTATGTAATCAATACACTGTTACGAAATGTTGGAATGACACTTTACATGATTTTCGTATCGAAACGGTTCAAATCGAGTTAAAGATGATAGCACGTTGTGGCCGTTGTTTGGATACGAATTAAACAGCAATTATTTTCTGGAGCCGAAATAAATATGCAGGGATCGATGCGATGCGCGCACGAATGGAATACAACAGCCATTTTTGAACTTGATGTGTTTGCTGTGTGCTATAAACATTGAAAGCAAAATACCCATTATACTAATTAACATTATATTTTCCCACGAATTTCACTTTACACACATCATCATCTTCAATTTTTATTATTATTACATATTAAACAATTCGTTCGTTCGTTCGTTTGCTTTGCGTTCATTTACGAAAGATTGTCCATTTGTTTTTTTTATTTTTTGCTGCTATACAATGCTTTTATCGAATTTGCCTTGAACAAAAACACCAAACAGAAGAAAAAAAACATAAAGAAAAGGAAATTTCGCTTGTGTTAGAGCGTGGATTTCTATTTGTATTTGTTACCGCTGACATTATGCATGGAAGTTTTGAACTTGAAGAGTTGTCTTATCCATAAATTGGTCTATTTTATGATTGGTTTGTTTGAATGGGAGAGCGAAAAATTATCGTAATTGTATTCATAATGTTACAAGAACATTACGCAAATAATAAGCTTTGGCGTCATACGAAAATCGTTATTCGAATTTTGAAATTCCAAAAGACGGCCGAGTTTTTTTTTGTGCGCTTTTTTTTCAAATAAAATATTTTTGATTTGACCGATATCAACAATAATAAGTTCAATCAAACAACGAAGTTATTATTCTTTCTTCATTGTATCCGAATGTTATGATTCATGAACGAAGGAAAACAAATCACTCTGTCAAACACATAATAATAATGGGCAACAGTTCACTTTTCATTTCACATTCCAAGCAGTTTTCACATTCGCTAATCTGAAGCTCATTCTATTTAATTTCGCTTTTTTCCTTCTCTCTCTCTCGGATAGCTTCGAAAAATGTTGGCCATTAATTTTTGGGAAACCAAATGAACATGTAACACGTACGTAAATGGATGAATGGAAAAACCTGAAAATCATTCTTAAAGTGGAAAGGTCAAAGGTTATTGCATGTTTTTCATTCTCCATTCTCACATACAAAATTGCCAAGCATTCATATCTTTCTGATATACCATTGAAAATATTTTACCGGCACATATAAATAATAACCGGCTAATTTTTTGATAATGGTTTCCGTTTTCCAAGAATGGAATTGAACCGAACACATTTACACACTCAACACACACTGTTAAAACTCGTATTTACTCATACATAATATAATTTGAGATTATGTCGCAAATGGATGTTTACAAAATTTTATATAGACTTCCGAAAATGGTCAGTCCACAATCCAAAATCATTAACCAGCACAACGATATGATGTAATCGATTTTAATTGGTGCTGTTGATCCGAGAGTGTTGTAATTTGCTCTTTTGTCTTTTTTTTGTTGTAATTTTCAGGTTTTTGTTGTGTCGGCAGTTTGTTGGTGAATGTCATTGCCATTTTTATGATTGTTTTTTTTTTCTTTCTTCATTTGTCGTATATCGGTGTGGCCTTTGCCACAATGAGAAAAACACTGTTTGAATATATTGCATTGTAACTGTCGAACAATTAAATTACGTTTGTTTTTGTTTTTGTTCCAAAAAATTTGAGTTGAGTTGGTGTTGTTGCAGAATGACGAAAACATTCTCCGATCGTCTGACGCAATCGGGCATTTATTCGCTATTTTTTTTTCTGTGTTTTCTCTGTATAATTTCTTTTTCGTGTCGTCTATTTTTTTTCTTCTCGTAATTCTGCTTTTAAATGAAAATCATCATCGAACGAATTGTTGAAATATAATGAAGAAAAATTTGTCGTAAATTTGTTTTGTGTCCCTTTTTTTTTTTCAATTTGGTACTTTATTTCAATGCATCGGTGTAATTTTTCTTCAGCACGAATACACGAATGCGATGAATCATTTTATGTTTATTATGATTATTGTTATTATATGAACAAAATACACGCACGTTTGTCATGATACAATGTGCATGCATGTTTTTCTGAAAAGAAATTCTTCAGAAACTTGATATTTTGGGTATCGAATAGAATGTTGCCCCCCCCCCCCCCGCCTCCCTCTCATATTAGTACGGCAATGAAGAATGACAATTTGAAATTTAAATATCTTCATTTACTGGAATAACTGAACAACAAAGATAACATTTGAAAAGAAAAAAAAATGACAAAGAGAAAAAGAAAGGGAAATTTGTGAAGCCGTGAAGCGATCGAGACAAGAACAGTAGACATTATTAGTATAATGTTTTGTTGTATTGTAGCAAGTTGCTCGCTTTCTTAACCACTTCATGTTAGACTATACATTAGGTACACGATTACACCATCCGCCGAAATAAACAACCATTCAAAATATAAGCGATGAAGTGGCGTCGTAATATTTATCATAATTTGCCCTTCTTTGCTTACAACTTAAGCATTAAAAGGAAAACGAGAAAAAGGAAGAAATGGTCATATTGAACCATTTTGATATCTATACATGTACATGACAACATAGATATTCTACACTTTTTATGCACCTTACACAAGCGAACATCATTACACATTTAGAATACACGTATAGAGATATTGGACTTTTATGGATTGTACGGTATCTGCATATTGCATACAAAATGCCCCATAGGAATGAGTGAACAATTCGAATGAAATTCGAAATGTGTCCTTCCCGGTACCAAGGCCCAAGTCCATGCCTCACGCCAATTCACATGCCGTTGATTTCCTTTAATCATTTATTACATTTTTTTTGTTGTTGTTGTTGCTTCGTCTCTTTTCATCGAAACGTTCGAACCATTTTCGGAAGCTTAAACTTGTATGCAAAGCATATAAATTTCTTATGTACCTGAAAATGCGTTTCAGACTATCATTTTCTATATTTTAGCTTTTGAATACACATCATTTTTAAGTATGGAACGTGCGTTGCACGTCATTATATGAATATTATCGCTATTTCACCGACATTATTTACTTTTTCTCTTCTAGTTTTTTTTTGTTGTTGCGATAAGACATTCAATACCGTTATGCTGTGTATTGTGAGGGTTGTTTTCTTGTACAAAATCATTTATGCAAACGTCCAAGCGAGATTCTCAGCTGTAGACACATTACATACGGTAAGTTGCATTTAAAGCAAAGACTTTGAAGGAAACTGGGAATAGCAGTACCTTGTTACCAAATGTTCCTAAAGTGTATGAAGATCCATTCAAAATGGAAAATGTTGAACTGAAAACGATATTGTAAAGGCAAAAAAATAGCACATCACACATCCTGCGGCAAATGGTGTTTGGGCAAACGTTTGCAATTTTTGCATATATTTTTTTTTTCATTTACAATAGAAGCGAATCGTTTGCTTTATGGTTTGGTGCTTGGATAATTTATGGCCCATTATAGAGTTTTAAAGCGGAAATACAATGTAATACATCTATTTTATTTTACAAATTATTCGCACACAAGTGTATTCGAAACACTATAGTAATGAAACTTTCCATAAAATAAATGTTGGGTTTTTTTTTATTGCCATGTGCTAAAAATTGAATTGATTCGGTAGAGACAATCCATCCAAAAAATATTTCAGATAATTGTACAATATATTGATTGTTGGCCTTTATTGGCAGTAGACAAGCTATATTCTTGTTTAAACTGAATGAATTTGAGCGCATTTACTCAAAATTTGGTATTAATCCGGCTTTTTCTGTCAGAAAAATGAATGAGAAAACAGCAATCATCGATATGATTCTAAATAATTTCTGAAGAATCGAAAAATGTAATTTTTTCCTATTTTTCATTATTCAAACATCGAATCGATTGTGTCGAAGTTTCGAAATTTTAATTAACACATCTGTTGTAGCACTTGATATGCGATGAATGTAACGACGTTCCGAAAAAAAAACTTATCGTCAAAGAATTTCGGTGTTTAATAAAAATATTGGAACGTTTTGGAATGGTCGAAAAAAGAAGAGAAAATTCATTTTCATTCTATAAGTCAATTCAAGTTCCAAAAAACATTTTAATCTCAATGTCAACACCAGCGAAAAAAAAACTCGCCCAATTAAGATGGCGTCAAATGCAACAAATAAGAACTATAACGAATATCTATGTAAAAGATGAAAGAAAGTTGAACAAGTTATTTCATCGCTTTTCATCGCCGTGTTCAAAAGTAGCTAACATTTTCCCAAAAAATGACACCAATCACAAAATCAGCTCTGCCAAAAGGAAAAGTTTTGCACAAAATGTAAAAAGTAGTATCACAGTTGTAAAATGTCAACAAACCAACAACGAACACACTCCGGGAAAATTGATGCAGTTCATGACATTGCCCAATATAAGATTTTTTATTTGTGTGATTCGAAATTGTACAAACTGCAAATGATGGAAAAACGAAAGGCAAAAATGTATCCATTGTATGAACCAAGGCAT
>GL501544.1:953646-963774 GCA_000149185.1 Mayetiola destructor
GAGAGAGAGAGAGAAGACGAAAAAAAACATAATAAAAAGCCAATTTCCACAATGATTTCATCTTAATTCCAGAAGTTAACTGCTTACCCTTTCAAAAGATGAATGTTTGAATTAATTTTTCCAATGTTCAAACATTTTAGCACGTAGCATTTTCTAATTTATGATGTAAAATTCAACAGAAGCCAAATTAATGGTCTGCGTTCATTTTTGTCCATATGTAATGCAACACCAATACAATGAACTCTCAATTCAAAAATCAAAAACGAATATTTCCATCCTTGAGCCAATTGGTTGCCAGAATGGCAAACAATAAAAAGAAAAAGAAAAACAACACACACACACTGATGAGGAAGTTGAGGAAATGAAAACAAATGAGCAGACGAATGCTTCGATGCTCCAATTGAATGTATATTTTTGAATAATGTTTAATTGTTTAATGGCACAAGGATTTGTTTCCGCCTGAGCATAACCTAACCAATTAAGATGTACTGTATGACGAGTTACAGTTGATAAACACAAAAGGAAGAAAGAAAGAAAGAAAGAAAAAAGAAAACAAAAGGGGAAAACCATCATTCATTATATTCTGGAGGTGGAATTCAAATTTTGCAAAGCACGAATAAACACCGTGAACATTGTCACCCTCGCAGAGAGTAAGGGGTTGGTAGCCTGTCAGTTTCAACAAAAACCAGTGACATGGTACTTACGCTCCAAACATTTGTACATAAATTTTAAATGAACAGAACCAACAACAACAACAACAACAAACAACATCCACCATTCACCAAAGGTTGATACAAAGTTTTGCATGGATTAAAATTCAATGGTTTTTGGATGTATTGATACACATACTTGATTGCAGTTCAAAGTTTAGCAAATTCCATTCAACAAGAATGTCTCATTCTTTCAGTCTCAAAATGAAAATCGAAATATTAAATGGAAAACCATTTCACCTTTTTCCCACAAAATCAATGTATTTTAGAAGGTGGAAAAAAGCTTGAAATCATTTTGTCATTTTAACTCATACCCACAAAAAAAACAAAAGAAGAAAAACTACGAGCGTAAGGAATGAATGAATCCATTTGCCGGCATGCGACTGAACGAACACCGCATTCAAATGTCTAAAAATGTGATTACATTTCATAAAATGAAAGGAAGTTTATATGATTTGATTGCTCCCCCATTACCATCCACCTACCCGGCCCCAATGTACATTCACGTATACTTAGAAACATATGATGTACATACAGTCAGCGTCTCCATTACAAATTACTTACCGTGGATGAGACAATTTCGAAACCCGCTTCAAATAGATAATTTCATGTCAAAGTTGGAACACGCAAGTGCCTTTGAATGGTTGTCTTTTTGTTCGCCGATGATTTTATTATTGAATGGCAAGTTGAAAGTTGAAGAAAGTGAAATGAAGAAACAAAAAATATATAATGAACATTGGATCGGTGCGTCTTTAATATTATTATTAAAAAACCGAGAATCTTCTTGTTCTGTGGTTCAACCGAAGTCTAAATTAATTGAAGCATGAATGTTGAATGTTGGAGTAAGCATCCTTCATTCACTTCCTCATAAAGAGGGAGAAAAAAATGCACTCATTATTTTGCTGTAAGATTTAATGGTTTGCTTGGCACACAAGTGCTCTGTATGTAGAGCAGGTGCTGTACGGTGTATACGGTGGATTGATCTTTTTTTGCTTTCCGTTTTTTTTTTTCATGATACACTGCCAAGCATAAGTCGGTAGTAGTGCTTAGTGTGCGATGTTATCAATTTTTCAACGGGTTCACATTATTACCACATCAGAAATATTTATTTTCGGATAAATCGTCTTTTGAAAAATTCGGGATTTTGGAAAATGTTTGCGAGTTTTGAAAAGATCTGGATTTTTTGAAAAAATTCGGTATTCTTGAAAAAATTCCGCATTAATAAAACGATCTTATAGCTAAATGTTACACAACAAGCAATATTTGAAGAAAAATCAAACATTTTATGATGTGAAACATCTGTAACATATCTACGTACTGTGTACTCTGTATTCAACATTGAGCATAAATTAGATAAACAAAGCGTGCGTTTTGGCTGCAACACAGCATTTTGACAGGGCAAAAAAAAGAAAGAAAAAATTGAAAATAAAACAGGGAATCTACCGCAACCGAGCTAGCAGAATTTTCTGGGTGAAATTCCGACTGAAAGTATGAATTCAATGAGATAAAAAAAAAAATATGTTAACAATTAGATACCCGAAAACGCATCCAATTCACTAATTCATTGAAAATCTTCGCTCGAAATAATGTTCGGCATCGTAATTTAATCACCGTTCATGACAACACATTAAAAATTTAAACACCAATTTTGTGAAAATTCACATTTCCTTTCCGGTTTTCATTTCATGGTTATATGTTGCCGATTATGCATATTTCAGTTCAGTTTGTTTGACGTTGAGAGAGAATTTGTGGTGAATGTTGCTCCAAGAATGTTCCAATTGTGCCTGTGCTGTGTGCGGATGGTTGTAAATAGTGAACAGAAGAGAATTTTCTAGTTGTTTTTTTCTTCTATTCAGAAGATAATAATTTGCAACTGAATAAAGGCAGAGGATTTATTTTGAAGAAATATGTGAGTACAAATACTGGATCTGGCAACATTGGATTCTCTCTCTCTCACTCTGTGTGTTCGTCGAATGCTCGGATGTGAGAAATGTATTTGTAATTTATTTAGTTGAAATTGTCAAAACCGCATACATTCACACGCACCATAATATAAACTAAATGGGAAATTGCTTGAGCGCTGTCTCTTGTTAACGCAACTATGGTTATACACAATCGTCAGCACATAATATCAAGTTAAGAGACCGACAACAGCCAGCAACTTTATCAAGCGAAATGCCATTCAAAAATAAACTCGAAACATTGCGAATATTCTCTCTTATTCACTTGTAAACACTAGAATCAGAAATCGATGAAAGGATTCACTTTGAACGTAGATATTCAAATAATACTACATCGACCGAAACGAGTGGAAAATTTATTCTAATTTTCAGTAAATTATTCAAATTAATTTATTGAATGCAAAACAATAATAAAAGAATAAAAAGAGAAAAAAAGAATATATTCAACAGAATTTGCCTGAATTGAACACACACATATTTGCTATGCACACATGTAATTGTCGAGAAAAAATTTCTGTCCAAAAGGCAAGTATTTGAAAGAGAAATGCATATGGTTTTGATTCACAATTCATAACATTCATTTGCTTGTACAATGTGAACGTTTGCCGTTGTTGTTGAAATTACTTTATAGGATGCAATTTTACAAAGTGAGATAGAATGAAATCTGAACTGATTGAGAACAAAAATAAAATGCCAATTAATTTAAACGATTCGAATCAAAGTGCTCCCCAATCCCCAATCTCAAATTCCCAATCCATCCTTTCCAGATCATCTCTTTCTCTCTGTGTATGTTCTGATGTTTTGCTAAAATTTTAAACGATTTTTGGTGAATTTCATTTTCTCATTTACCACTGGAAAAAAAAAACCTTTTCAAAGCATTCAAACATGAGGGTGCATCGTGCACGCTCATGATATGCTGATATAAAAATATTTTATTTATATTCAATCTTCGTTTGCTAATCGAAGTAACCCAACTGACGCCGTTTTTCACTTTCCATCGTGCTGCGTGCTCAATCGCTGTGTTAAAATTCAATCTCATTCTATTCATCTATCAAATGGTCTGAGAATCACGCCACCAAAAAAACCGCACACCATAAACCATTATACGTCATTTTGAAAACAAATATCAGAAAACGGAAATGAACGATTGTATGCATAAAACCGTTCTTTTTCACCGAAAAGACTTTTAGGAACATTAGCAAAATGCATCAAAAACATAAGCTATACAAGTCACACATTCGATACATCACATTTTGAAATTACTATTCCAATGTATGGCTGAAAAATATGTTGTTGTTGTTTTTTTTGGAAAATAAAATAAATAGTGGATAACAGAAAAAACGTTCGTAATGATAAAAAAAAATATCATACGATATTCGACCGCCTACAAAACCGGTAACGAAAATAATAATCTAAATCAAAAAAAAAATATATGATTTTCCGTATGAATTCCTGTTAGGTTGCGAATTTCTGCCAACGCATCATCATCATCGCACTTGTTCTATCGAAACGAAACGTTCCAATCGACGGCATTTATGTAAAATTTACGATATCAACTTCAATTCCCCGGCTAATTTGTGCCAAAAAGGAATTTCCAACCCATTTCAGAATTTTGCCAAAACCGACAAAATGGTTTTGTTGAGCGTCAACCGGAATCTAATCGCTGCTTAAAAGAATATTTCAATGGAATTGCACAAATGAAATAAACACGTTATATGTTTCATGTTTGGCTGCTAAATTCATCCGGCTTTTTGAGTGTTTGATATTGTGAAAATTCTGCGTGCAACAAAACTATAAATACGTATTACTCATGTTGTATGTTTTACATTCTATATTGTTAGTTGATGCAAAGTGAAACGCGATCTGATATGTATGTTCAGTGTTCAGTGTTCGGTGTAGTTTATCAAAATTTGCATATTATCCAGTCTACGGTCGACCATGGCAATAAATCTTTGAAAAACACATATTTCATACGATGCTCAGTTCACTGATTCGACCAATGCACACTGCACAAATACAACATCAAATATACGCACATTAAATATATATATATACATATTTATATTAATGAATAAAATGAAAATGTAAGAAAATGTTTGAGATGCTTTGGTTTGTTTGTTCCAACATCATCATCATATATTCAATGTGCACGCAATGGAGATTTTCTTTCAGCTTGAGATAGGCTCCATTCGGAGAAGAAAAAAAAACAAAAAACAACAAAAACGCTACTCATTGGATGAAGGTTCGACCTTTTGTTGTACACACACACACACACACCCAGACAATTCATATCCAATTTCTTTAAAGGAACGATGAAACTGAATCAACATCATCATCATATATTCAATGTGCACGCAATGGAGATTTTCTTTCAGCTTGAGATAGGCTCCATTCGGAGAAGAAAAAAAAACAAAAAACAACAAAAACGCTACTCATTGGATGAAGGTTCGACCTTTTGTTGTACACACACACACACACACCCAGACAATTCATATCCAATTTCTTTAAAGGAACGATGAAACTGAATCATATAGAAGTGACAAGTGATAAGAATTTTTCAGCCCATTGGTTGTTATATTGAAATACTATCCAAATGTTGAATCAGAGTTTGAAGCAAACGAAACTATGTTCATACGTGTTCGAAAGTAATATTCTTAACATTTTCGGTCAATGGTTTTTGTTGTCGTTTCTTTGCACTCAATATCGACTGACCAACGGTCATTGGGACAATATTAGGCGTTGTACATTTCCAGGTATATTGGCATTTGACATTGTCCTCATTTTAATTCACTTTGATCTACTCATCAAACCTTTGTACATTTTACAATCACTTCAAATATTTGTCACAGCAATTCAAAACCATTATTTATGATTCCGATGCATTCAACAATTTTCAGACGTGATAAATTTTAATAAATGCATTAACAACGAACATTGAACATTCTTCTAACGGATAAATTAGAATAGGAAAAACCGAAAATTCATTGATCCGGTGCGATGAGTGATGAAAATGATACACTGCCAAATTGAACTCGGCAATAGCGCTTGATGTGTAATGTTATCAGACGTACATATGATTAAAGAGAAAAAATGTTGAATCTCTTTTCTCATCTTGAATCGTCTCATGAATATGAATGAATTCACTTATCGGAGCAAAAATAACGATCAAAATGGAAAAGAAAAGAATAAAGGCCAGTTGACAAATTGTATTGTGGCGGAGTTTTGCGTATTTTGTTCAAATTATATTATACACTTGTCAGTTACTCAAAGAGCGATTTAATATATTGTCTGATTCACACATTCCATTCTTCGAACTTCATCAAATTGAAATTCAAAAACAATTTCCTTTCTTAAGTGTGAATTCTTCAAAAATAATGATGTCGATCATTATCGTTGTTTATAAATTATTATTCATTTGTTTATTATGCATATCAATAAAAATATAATAACTGAATGATATAAAAGGCAATGTGAAGATCAATAGGTTCATCAGTTGCTTTAACGATTTGATGAATTTAGTTTGTTGGCCAATAAAGTATTTCATTTTAAAACAATTAGAAGCGCAAAAATGGGTCTCATCTATGGCTTGGCTGTGGTTCTAGTTATATTCGTAGGAATTGTAAGTTTGTTTTTATTTTTATTGGTTGTTTTTGCTTCAAAATGAAAATAATTCTTGTTCTCACAATTAGATAATGCAATGTGAAGGCGGCGGTTTATTTTCATCGAATTTAGAACATGATACCACAGAAAATGAACCAACTGCTCCGACGGATTTAATTGAATTGATTCTCAGTAAAACTGATTACAAAACAATCAAAAAGGCCGTTCTGTTGAAGATGGCAAATGAAACTGACATCGTAATGAGTGGAATATTACAAAATTGTATAATTCAAATTATGTCACAGTTTGATGGTCAAATTCTTGAATATTATCGAAATGGTGACTTATTCCTGAGAATTGGCGTCTATGAAGAACTTATCTCATTTTTCGATAAATTTGGTGGCCAAGTAACGAAAATTGAAATTTGTTATCTAGTTAATGTTCCACACAATGGAATTTACAAGAATTTAATCGGAAAATGTGCAAAAAATTTAGAAGAGCTGCGAATTACAACTGACGATGATACGGGATTTTGGGAAGAGATATCAGTTGGGGGAAATGTTATTATATTTCCAGAAGTGAAAAATGTTCAAATTTCCGGTACAATATGGCAACCGACACTCAATTTGAATGTAATATTTCCCAAACTTGAAATTTTGAAGCTGAAAGGAATCATTGAAGATGAAAATTGCTTGGCAAATTTAAAAAATTTGAAAGAATTAACGATAGTTACATTTTCGATAAGAGAAGAAACATTTGAAGATATTTTTAAAAATAATGACAACATGACAAAGATTCATCTGAATGAGCCTAGACGGCCGGAGACAGTGCAGTTGATTGCAAAGTATTTAACAAAGTTAGAAACACTTGAAGTTAGATTTCCTCGTAATGATTTTTTGTTACGAGCAAACAATACTGCAGTATATACACTTCCATCAGTGACCCATTTTTCCATTTCATTTTATATAATCGAAGAAGTATTTCAAAATAGAAATCTTTCGTTTGATATGCCAGAATTGAAAAAACTCACCATTAAAGGACATGCAGCCGATGAAGGAATCATTAATCTTATCAATCATTTCACGAAATTAGAAAATGTGGAAATTTTACTAAAAGAATATGATGCCGTAAAATTTTTTGGAAAATTGCATCACATCAAAGAAATCACGACAATTTTTCATGCTATTACATTCGATTCTCTGAAACGTATGTTCGAAAATTTCGATGAAGAATCTAAATTGCAAATATTGAAGTTTGTTGATTTCGATGAATCATTTTTTAAAACTTACAAACATAAAATGAAAAAAATCAATAGACATTTGGAATTATCTGAGAAATCAACATGGGCACTATCACATGGGGAACAGATTGAGATAAATCAAAAATACATGATGTTTAGACGTGTGCCACCGAAATGCAATTCTTTCAAGGAAATGTGCCTTCCTTTCCAAATTGTTTGATTCAAATATGCAATTGATAATTCAAATTAATAAAGTTAAACGGAGTTTTTAGGCTGAAAATTCGTTTCGTTCACTGTGTTTTCATTGGCTACTGTTATTTACGAGACTTTTACTCGGATTTTCTAGTTATTCCCATTCAATTCTGCACTTATATGATAATTGCATGTCGATTTCATGATGTATCTCTTGAGTTAGTATCAACGTTCGTTTGAGTTGTCGCAGCCCTCAGTTGTCAGATCATTAAACGCACTCATTTTAAACATGACGGTCTCCATAATAATTGAAGAAGAAAAAGCAGCATCGTGAACGAGGGACTTCCAAATTAATTTCTATGCGTTTATATTTCGTGTATCCGCTTCTATGTTTATTCATTCGTTTTTTTCTTTCCCTTTTTCATAAAATTTTCTATGAATATAGAAACTAGGAAGCGAAATAAAGTATTCGAAATGTATTTTGTTTAAACTATATGTATAACACACTTACCTGTTACTAAGAGATCGATTTAATATACTATCTGTTTCACACATTCCATTCTTGGAGCTTCATCAAACTGAAATAAAAAAAATAATGATGTGGATTATTATCAGTTGATTTTTATTATTAGAAAAAAATATAATAAAATATAATAGAAGTATATAAAAGGCGACGCATGGATCTATAGGACCATCAGTTGCTATTTCGATTTGAAATTTAATTTGTTGGCCAGTAAAGTATTTCATTTTCAAGAATTAGAAGTGTAAAAAATGGGTCTCACCTACGGCTTTGCTGTGGTCTTATTCATAATCGAAGGAATTGTAAATAATTGTTATTGGTATTTTAATGTCACGAAATTAAAAAAATCCCTGTTCTCGCAATTAGATAATCCAATGTGAAGGTGGATGTACATTATCATCGAATCGGCGACCAGATTCACCAACTGTTTTGCCGAATCATTTAATTCAATTGATTGTCAGTAAAACTGATATTGAAACAATACGGGAGATCGTACGACAGCGAATAGTACCTGCAAATTATATCGTAATGAGTAGAATATTACAAGAATGTATAATTCAAATCACGCCACAGTTTGATGGTTTAATCTATGAATATTATGATGATGGTGACATATTCCTGCATCTCGGCGTGTATGAAGAATTTAATTCATTTTTCGAAGTATTTGGTGACCAAGTAAAGAAAATTGAATTTTTGTACAGAAACAGTGTTGAACATATTGAAGTTAACAAGAATATTATCCATCTTATTAAAAGAAGTGCAAAAAATTTAGAAGAGCTGCGAATTTCATTTCTTGGTGACGAGGGATTCTGGAAAGAAATATTAGATGAAGAAAATGGCATTATTTTTCCAAAAGTGAAAAAATTGGAAATTACTGGTGAGAGCAGCCGAAATGATTTAAATTTCATATTTCCCAAACTGGAAATTTTGAAACTGACGGGAAATAGAAATTGCTTGGCAAATGTAAAGAATTTAAAAGAATTACGGCTAGACTCCGATTCGACACAAGAAGAGGAACTTGAACATATTTTTAAAAATAATGAGAACATGGCAAAGATTTGTCTCAGCAAGCCAAATAGGACGGAGACAATGCAGTCGATTGCAAAATATTTGACAAAGTTAAAAACACTTGAAATTAAAGATGCAACTGGAAGTTCTTTATTACGAGCAAATAATACCGCAGTATATAAACTTCCATCAGTGACCCATTTTTCTATTTCATTTTATATAATCGATGAAGTATTTGAGAATGGAAATTTTTCGTTTGATATGCCAGAATTGAAAGAACTCACCATGAAAGGACATGCAGCTGATGAAAGAATCATTTATTTTGTCAAACATTTCAAGAAATTAGAAAAATTGGAACTTTTAGTATATATCTATTTTGATGTAGAATGTATTCAAAAATTGCATCATATCAAAGAAATTACGATAAAACGTACTTATCTTAGTGAATATCTATTCGATTTGCTGACAAACATGTTTGAAAATTTCGATGAAGAATCTGAATTGCAAATATTTAAAATCATGTATGATAATGGTTCATCAATTAAAATTTACGAAGATGGAATGAAAAAAATCAATAGAAATTTGGAAAAATTGGAGAAATCAACATGGGCACTATCACAAGTGGAACAAATTGAGATAGATCAAAGATACTTGATGTTTAGACGAATGCCATGCAAGTCTTGCAAGAAAAAAAGTGCTTTTTTCTCAAATTGTTTAATTTAAACATGGACATTGTACATAAATATTAATGATAATTCAAATTAATAAAACAAAAGGGATTTTAAGGCTCAAAATTCGTTGCATTCACTGTGTTGCTTGATGTGAAACATTAAGTTATAAAATCGTTATATATCAATCCGAACTCATATTGACTCGCATAGAAATTCACTCGCTCCC
>GL501544.1:971234-983696 GCA_000149185.1 Mayetiola destructor
AAAATCAAGAAAAATTGAGGACTTTAGAGGGGTCGAATTGATAGCAATGTATCGATTGAAGGCAGAATGTATAAACGTTGAAATTTTACGCAAAATTAGTCATTTTTATACATATTTTTCATATTTTTTCTTCTACTTTCCTTCAACGCAGGGGGCTTCCTCAGGTGTTCATAGTGGCGTGGCAGGGGCAGAAGCAGGGAATAAGATATTTTATTCACCATCACGACACTAATTCAGATCGATGTGTGCATTGTGCATTCAAAGATAAAATTTCATTGATAAAAGTAACTCACATGAGAATCTCACATCATGCAAACAATTTTTATGAATGCAATGCAACCACACGTCTGTCTGTCTGTCTTAAAATATGCAATCCAAAAGAGTAAACACAGAATAAAACGATGGAAAAGAAAAAGAAAAAATAAAAATAAAAATGAACAATGCCATTTATGTATTCGGTGATTTAAATACGCTATTGAGCATTGAATAAGTATGAACAAATGTTTGCATTTTGCATATATGCGGTGAGTTGTATATTGTATGGTAAAAATGTATGTACACTAAACTCACATACAAAATAATATAAATTATCTGATGCTCATCATATAACTTTCATTATCAAGATAGATATCCGACGTAGCACCCATACACACTTTCAGTATCTAATATTTTTATCTGTTTGGACAAAAATTTACACACATTTTTACACCGCAGATGCATCAATCCATCGAATCGAAGAAAAAAAATTTGAAAAGAATTTCGAAAATCCCAATGTTAATATCATTTTTTTTCTTTCAATTTAAAAACCTTTGAGCGAATATCAGGACCGGTGGTTCGCATATGATTCGTTAGTCAATAAATTCTCGTATTTTTCGGAAGTCTGAAAATTACACACACATTCAATTCAACCAAAACTGATGCGAACCCATGAAAACAGCATTCAGATCTATTCGCCAATTTCTGATGTTCATGACTAAGGTGCATTAAAGCCAACAACAATTCTACCGAGATAAAAGTATACGCGCGTATTTTTATGTTCTCCGCAGAGTGAAAAGAGTCACTTTAATCAAGAAAACGTGAAATGATAAGGAAAAAGCAGCATTTTCAACCATCGACGAATGGAAAAGAATGATGAGCAAATTTGTTGTTATAAATTTTATGTTTATGTTTATATATATATTCATAAAAATGAATGGCAATGGAACGGAACATGAACCAGCTCCACCTAGAGTATATTTTGTTTGCCCAACAACGAAGGCAATAGAAGAACGAAAAAAAAAAGAAAAAGAAAATAAAAATGGAAATTCCAATTGATGTCAAGCTTAAGATTAAACGAAAAATTATTTAATTCCGAAAGCGTCATCGTATGGAATGCAAATTATGAGCACAGATATCATCATCCAGCGCATTTTTTCATATTTTTTTTTCTTTATAAACAGATCACGTAGCAAACATTGAAACTTCTTTTTCTGCTATTTTTTGTGCTTAACGAGTGCATATCTATGATGTGAGCGCGGCACAATCATGCTGCATCGAATGAAAATATTTAAATAAAGTTCAGGACAATGTCAGCTTTGATGTCGTATCATAACCGTTTATATCGGCGCTTCTATCCCATTTTGATAGTCTATATTCCTGGTTGATATGGATCGGATGTGTTTGCAGTGTGCAGCATTCAAATCTATATAAGCTATTCAAATTTAATTTCCGTTGAAAACCATTTGAATATTTCAACGAATTCAATGCGAATCGTTGGGCTGCCCAAATGTCATCTAAATCATGCATCACTTGTTTGGCCTGCATACTTAATACATTCACAATGATGCTCAATTTGTTCTAAATATTCATTTCCATTTTGACCATTCAGAGAGTAATGAAACTTAAGTATTTTATCTTTTTAGTATATGAACTTTAAATATTTATTGATTTTGGAATTGATAAAATAAAATTATTTGTTGCATTTTTAATTTAATTCAATGGACAAAGTTTGGTCCGCCGATTCTTTGATCAAACTATGTTCGCATAATGAATCTCAATCGAAATGGGAAATCATTGAAAGAGCTACACAAAAGTACCGACGGCATCTACACGTCTATGAATCTATTTTCCATTCTCCAGCGAATGATAAATGTAAACGGTAAATTAAGAATCACTTTTTCAATCGACATTTTTGCTCCGCTTTTTCTTTTCTTTGCTGCACACAAATCATTATTTTAAACGTGCATATCAAGCCTTTTACAAATGGAACAAGAAAATGAAGAAGAAGAAGAAGAAGTAGAAAAAAAAACTTGTTATGCTGAGTGAAAATATTATATTGAAATTGACATACAAAATAAATTGAAGTGCAATGAAAATCATTGTAATCACAGCCTCATTTTGATTCATTTTTTTCTTCTTCTTCTTCTTCTTCTTCTATTTTTGGAATTTTAATGAGTCTTCGTTGTCTTTAGAATGGAAATGTTTAATTTGCAATTGTCTTTTTTCTATTTTACATTTTTGTTTTGTTGTTGTTTTTTTCTTTTTAAGACAACGACGAAAATGACTGAGTGTCAAACAAAACGTCAGTTCATATTTAATTCCAAATACGATTCAAATAACTGAGCTATAACACCATAAGAAGCACATAAAACATGTTTTGAAAAATTACTTTATCATAAAAATAATGCAAAAATTGATAACAGTAACATTTGTTTTGTCTGACATTAGGGCATTTCGCTTCGCTATTGTTTTCCCATTCGATATATACAATTCATTTTTCACAGACGCAAAAAATGCAAACGAAATTAATTCAAAAAAAAATTTCAATTTATTCGTGTGTTAATTGCATCTCAAAATTGAGACGAATGAAATTCCAAAAAAAAAATCGAAAAAAGAAAATGAACCGTTCATTGTGTTCAGTGCATGCAATGGATTCTACCATTTGCCCACCGGATTGTCATTGCCGGAAAACACTTTTTCCCAAATTGCTTTCTCCCGATTCGATTTAATTCTATTTGAATCTAGCATTTATGTTCAAACGGCTATTTTTAAGGCTGAAAATGTGTAAAAAGAAGACATCAGCCACAAAACATGAACAGACTGCCAATCGATCGTGGGGCGGAATCTGGTGCAAAAATTCCATATTTAGTTGCATATGAATAAAGAATGAAACGGTGAGTAATTGCCTATTTTGGAATGTCCATTAAATCTTTAATGTCAATTCAATGACGTCTAGAGTCTGTTGACAATTCTCTAGTCTCATCAAACAGTGTTGCTCCTTATTTGATGCAATTGAAAAGAGGAAATTATTTACGCTAAAAACGATTTACGATCAAGTCTTTTCAATTTCTAATTTTAATTTCCAATTGTTACGAATGGCAATGTGCAGTATAATGTGTTTTGTTACTGTCATTCCTCGGGCATTTCGATTTTATTATCATTTCTTTTTCAACTTGGTTTTTTTTTCTTCTTTTTGTTGCTCTTCATATTCGTATTTGACTTATGCAGCCCAACAATAAAATCGATTTAATTCAGAGATAAAAATTGAATTCTTGTTTGTTTAACGGACAATGCATCCATCACGCGCATCACGCATCTCAACTAATATACGCAACTGTGTAATCAATGTGCGGCTTTCAATCGTTAAATGTGTAATTAAGACAACGGTAATTAAACAACTCTTCATTTTCATTATATTCGCATTCGCATTCGCATGTGTTAGCTGTCGATTGAATTGACCACTGTACAAAATACAAACTCATGCAGCGATAAAACAAAAAAAAAAAATGAAAAAAAACTGTCATTGAAAAGCTAAAAACCTTTGAAAGAGTTCATATCAATCAGTTGCCGCTTTTCATTCGAAATTCAGCCGCACATGAAAGATGAATTCTATTCAAAACTATTTCCTTTTACTCATCAGGTGTTTTTTTTCATTTCATTTCATTTCATTTTATTCGTCTTCTTCCATATCGGTATTTCTTAACGGTGCCTTTGTCCAGTAGTTAGTTGACTTTGATTGTTTTGCACTTTTATGAGTTCGAGTTGCGTGAGAGTTAAGATAAAGGAAAATCACAAGTGTATTAAAGATTTTAGATTTTTCTTTTTTATGAAACTAAAAAAAAAAAAAATTAAAATTTTTCTTCTACCGATTCACATACAATAGGCTAGATGGTCTGGATGTGAATCAAATGGATTTCAAAAAAAAACTCGATTTGGATAACCTTTGATCACTCGTAAAACATCGTGGACTCTGTCCACTGTCCACTGTCCGTTGTTCACATTGTTCGATTCACTCTATTTATTTAGTTCAACAAAGACATTTTTGCGAAATGTATCCCACCAATCATAGGAACGATGTGTCACAACCAACATTATTATGAACATGAATTAAAATCCAAATGTTTTTCTGCAGAAATATACCAGTAATTTATCATAATAATTCAGAAAAAATTAAATTTTTTCTTCTACCGATTCACATACAATAGGCTAGATGGTCTGGATGTGAATCAAATGGATTTCAAAAAAAAACTCGATTTGGATAACCTTTGATCACTCGTAAAACATCGTGGACTCTGTCCACTGTCCACTGTCCGTTGTTCACATTGTTCGATTCACTCTATTTATTTAGTTCAACAAAGACATTTTTGCGAAATGTATCCCACCAATCATAGGAACGATGTGTCACAACCAACATTATTATGAACATGAATTAAAATCCAAATGTTTTTCTGCAGAAATATTCCAGTAATTTATCATAATAATTCAGCAAAAGTAGAGAAAAAAAAAATAATAATCTGCTGCATGTCAACGATACCATCAGAATATCATCTAAATTGCATATACAGTTAGTCCTACTTCCGTTCGTCTGAAATGCATTTAATGTTTGATGCGCCAAATGTTGATGAGCTAACGCTAAAATATTCCATATTTTATGCTTTGTCGTTTATGTTCAGTACAATAGATAAGGACTATGGATGACATACAATATAGAATGAATCATCGTTTCGAATTTTCATTGTATCTTTGTACACACACACATTGACAAAAACATCATACATGATGTATGAACGCCATCTTTTACCGGAATCACATCTCGAAACTTAAAGTTTTGGCTGAATAATTGTACCGTTGAATGGTTTTGGATAATCGACTGTTGTATTTGAATTCATATATCAAATCGAATCAATCTTGCCGTCTCCATTGAATGCTTTTGAGCAACGGAATTCCGTTGCTATTTTGAATTAAAAAAAAATCATAAAATAACGTTGAGCCGCTTGAGTGATATTCCAGTATGTATGAGATACTGTTGCTTTTCAATTGATAACATTTATATCAGCAGTTATGTGTATTTTTTTGTTATAAGTATGGAATATGTAATTGGCCACAATGCGTACGCTAATATAACAGTGAAAGTGTGTGTGTGTGTGTGTGGAGCAAAGAGAGACCGATAACAATAATAATGGACCATCAAAAAAATGAAGTAAACCCATGCGAATGATATTTGCGAATAAATTACGGTGCTTTGATAATTGCATATGGTTTGTCGCTTAATGCATTTTTGGCAAAACAGCAAAATGTTGGTACATGCCGTGCATTATATGTTTCTGTGTATGGTGTATTTGGTGTTATTACTCCTTCAATACCATTAATGCATGAATAATAATCAATAAATTAAAAAAAAAAAATCCAAACTCCTTGATTAAGCGATTTCAATAAATCAAATTGGGTTGACACCGAATGAAAGGTTGGCATACGCGTCCGGTTGGTGCAAAAATGCACTGCATGATACAAATGTTAAGAAGATTTGTTGTTTCACGCTTTTATTTATACGATTTTTTTTTCGTTTCGTTTCGTTTCGTTTCTGCCTTCGTTGTCTTCGATGTGTGATTGTCGACACACTAATATATGCATGAAGGTGCAATGAAATAATGGAATTGGATATTTAAATAGAGTGAGAATATGAAAAATAATATCACAACGAATGAGACACTCCAACGCATTGGCTGACTCAATATCTAAGTTTCATACTGATTGCGATGGTGCTACGAACAAGATCGACAACATAAAACCAAATAACGACAAACAAACAAACGAATTTTCGATGGTTGGCTTAGGCTTATTTATTATTTATTATTATTATTATTATTATGAATGGGGGCAACGAAACAAAATCCTTTATCGATTCAAAATTGTAATTCCATCGATTCGACCGAATTGAGTTTTGAACATTTGTTTTGCTCGTTTGTTTTTTGTTTTTCCTCTTATATTTTGTTGGTTTGCATTGAATGCGCATTTCAGCACATGCCGATTTAAGGCTTTTTTTCTTTTTCAGCAACACTTGCTGTCTGCAATTATTTGTATGCTGTCATTGCAATCGACATCATCGGCACCAACTCACAATGCGCTCTCCTTCGTTCGTTCGAACGAATTCGTGTGGTTTCATTTATTTTTCTCTTAGTTTTTTCTCTTAGTTTTTTTTTTTGTTCGTAATGCGTTAAGCATTTTTAAGAGCAAAAATTAAATGAATTTGAATCTGAATAAACAAACACGACGAACACATCGGGAAAAAGGTGTGATACGTGTGTAATGTGCATGGTTTTTTTTGTTGTTGTTGTCATTTTGACATTTTTTTTTTTGTCAACACCCGCGATGCCGTTCATCATTTGGTCCAGTTTTGTGGTTGTCATCGATGTGTGTGTGTGTGTGTGTGTGTTGCCGTTGTTATTTTGGTTACATTCCGAAAAACCCAAACAATTTTTGTAGGATGAATGAAAAGTCTACGGCTCTCAACAATTTTGCAACGATATAAAGATTTAATTCAATCATTTTTCTGCATAAATACCATGATAAATGACATTGTGCACTGGCTGTCAGATACGGTTACGATCCGAGGAAAATAAACGCACAACGAATAACAAAACCAAACCCAACGGAAAGAATATTAATCGAAAAAAAAAAAATAAACACAAGTAAAAATAAAGAGGAAAAACTTGGCACTTGGTGCACTTTGGTTAAGAAATAGACGAACCGATGGAAGAAAAGTATGTAATTCATTAGATTTGCACTCAAGTCGTGGGTGCTTTCATATATTTTTATTACAGACGACACCACATTATGATGATGCATTAGTTGCATCGATAATGACGACAAAGACGACAATGTGTAAAAAAAAAAGCAAACAAAAAACAAAAAAAATGAAGGGAGAGAGAGAGAAAAACAAAGAGAAAGAATAACTAATCAAATAAGAAAACAACGACAACGTTCTCGCACAAAAAGTCTGTGTCTGCTGTAGATTCTTGAGACTTTACATGCAAAATAGTGCTAAGATGAGAGATGTGGCTGCAGCTGAAGCTGAATGCAAGAAGAAGAAGAAGAAGAAGAAGATGATGATGAAAGACCAACGACTAAAATTAAAATATGGTTTGTTATTTTGCACACATATGGCGATTGTTTTATTTTCCATTCCATTTCATCAATTTCATTTCGTTCGGGGAATAAGGAATGTTTAGTGACTTGTTGCACTGTGTGTTTCCAAACGGTTTTCAAGTTTTCAGCAATTGTATCTTTCTGTACATCATTTTGCTTTATTTGTTGAATTGATGGCAAAGGTTTTATTCCCTTGTATATACATATATTCGATAGTGTATATTGCACTTGCATTTGCGATTGCAATTTAATTTTTAAGGCATTTTTCTTCTTCTTCTTCTTCTTCTTCTTCTCCGTTTTTGCGTGGTTTCCGACGATGCGACAAGTTACCAGATTCGCAATTTTCTTGCTGTATTTAGTTTCTTATTTTTTTTTTTATTTTCCCTGCTTGCCTTCTCATTCGATTCCCTGTTTTTTTTTTTTTGTTCGTTTCGTGTTAAGTTTGACTGTGAAAAGAATTTGTTTTGTTGTATGCTCATTATTTGTGTATCATCGTCTGCTGCTCCGATTCAAGTCCAAACCGTTTATTCGTAGTTTGCTGTGGATCGATTTATGTTCAATGTTCAGCCGAGATAATGTTAAGGCCCATTTATTACGAATTACGAATTGAGATTCGTGCAAACCATAATTGTTCTTAAATTGCCTTTATATGCAATGTACGAGATGCGCGGGTGTCATTGAGAACTGTTATCATTTCAATTCAGAAGTGTAGATAAATGTTAGAGCATGGTAAACAAATGGAATTAGTTCTAGGCTGAAAAACGGCAGAATTGCGACAAAATCATCGGATTTTTAACAAAACATTTATTTGATGGTATTTGAATTTTAAAATGCATCACATTGAGGAGGACAAAGATAAAAAAAAAATAAGGAACCAGAATTCAGAAACGTCAATCTTCATTTCTCAATTAAACCGAGAAATGTACATATTCGAAGTGTTTCGGCCGGAGAATTTTTCCTTCTTGTACAAAAAAATGCGAATTTAATTCAAGAAACCGATGTCTCATTTGCACATCAAATGAGTGCACCAAAAGAAAAGAAAGGAAAACAAATAAAACATACACACATCAGTTTTTGGTATTCAATTGTTATTTTGTCTGTAAGTTTTGTGAGTACATTTTAATTAAAAACTATTTTTATCATGTATGGTTTTAACAATGTGGCTGTTGCAATAAAATCAGCAAAAGACGCACACACAACACACACACAACACACACACACACACTTGCTTAGCCGGCGAAATCAAAACGATAAAAATGTTGTCAAAGGCAATGGCACATGTAGCGCTAAAAAGCACTTCTTTTACACAATTCGAAAGATTTAAAAAAGAACGAAATCATATCTAACTCTGTCCTTTGCAGTGTGTCGCGTTGGGCCGAAAGTGTTAATGTAAGAGGGAGAGAGAAAGAGAGAGAGAGGAGGGAGGGGAAAGAGAAGTAGTAATGAGGCGAGAAGACGGAATTTCGATTCCGTAAACCGTAAAAGACTGCAGAGTAGTCAGTTAATGTAGTCGACTTATATTTATCGCATGTTGATGCACTTGAACTTTATCGATCTATTTTCATTTTGTATGAATCAGGCGGCGCATCTAATGCATGTATACATATGCTACACACGATCATATTCAAACATTTTGTCGCCTTTTTTCTCTGTCGTTTATTTGTTTTTTATTTTTTTCGCAGAGTCTTCTTGTTTAATTATTTTGTATTCGTAAAGTTCCACTCACCATTCCGATTGAACACATTCAATGCAATTCCATTTTGTGATCGGCGCACAATGTTTATTCGATAATTAGCATAGGCTTTCGCAAAAAACAATTGCAACCAATCGATTGCAATTTTTGGATGAACAGATTTTTTTTTTTTTCTGTTCGCTGAACGAGAACTATATGGACTGTATTGAATGATAATAATAATAAGAATTGAATCTGCTGATTCAGAGTCTCAATTTTCAATTCAACGAATTGAATTGAAAATGTGTGAAATGATTTTGTCAAGAGTCAAAATGACAAGAAATTAAGTGTTTAATTTAGTTGTCGGTCGGAATGTAATATAAACCATGCCGACACACAATTGACTCGATTCTGATGCTGAGACAAATGCTGATATTATTATTATTATTTATAATGTTCAAAATTGAAAAAAAAAACTGATAGAAGCGAAAAAGAGCAACAAAAAACATAAATAATTTAGATATCATTATTGGACTCATAAGCTAATGTGTTTGGTTGTATTGCTTGGTATTCGGTATTCATGTTTCCAATATGGTCTAATAATAATTGTAGATCAGCAATCGTGTGCGCATTTTGATTATGCCACATACTATGTATACATACTGTACACTGTACACTGCACACACAATTTTAAATGCAATCACAAATCATTATTATGTGTTATTATTTAAGATATGGGAACATATCAACATATCAAATCATGTTTCATCTAACAACATATCTAACAAGCGGCTCGAAAAAGAATGAAAACAGAAAAAAGAATTTGAATTATGAATTGAAAATTGGAATGGCACACGAAACGATAACTGAAACCGAAGCGCTCCATACTGAGAAATGAGTAATCATTTTATTCCAAATGAAATTGAAAACGATTAATTCATCGAGCATTTTTAACTTTTTAACGAAACATATCATTTTCAAACAGTATAAAAGCCGCTTACGCCACAAAATCTTATGGAATTGAAATCAATCGCACGAATATTTGGTCTCCCTATCTTTTGTATGTATGAATCATGTGCCACACACTTTATCTCAAAAGAGCCATTTCTCGCTTTCGCTCTCAGTTCAATTTGTCGCATTGTGTTTTTGTAATTTTATTGTTAACTGTCGCATCTAATTGGCTTCGATCAGACGAAAAATTTCCAATCTTTTTATGAAGTCAATCGTTCGAAACGCAAAACACAAAGCATACAAAACCAAACAAACGGCCGATTTCAATTCAAACACTTGATTTACACCAATATACTTATTCGATCGAACGAATGAATGTGTGCTATTATAAATCGGTTGCTTTTTTGATTAAACGCAAATATTATTATTATTGTATACATATACATATGAAATGCAATCGATCGTCGCCCGCATAAAATTGATTAAATTGATTTTGTGGCTGGTTGTTGCTGTTGATGTTGTTGTTGTTGTTGTTGTTCATTCCATTGAGTTCGTCAAATAAATTGAATCACCATTTTCATGCCGCAAATGATGATGTTACATGCCAATTCAATTAAATTTCCGAAACCGATGAAAAATTCGATGGCTGTTTTTTTTCTTCTTCTCTCTTCTTCTTTTGTATCTTTCTGATCATTTGCCAAGGCATTGATTGAATCCCCTATCTAAATATGTTGGACACAAATTGCATTTGATTGTCATGCATTGGATTCCAATTGTTTGGTTTTTATTTTTCATTTTGTTAATTGTCAAATGGATATCTATTTTGGATGTAAATTCGCAAATGAATTTATTCTTACTACTATCTCCACGCCAACTTGAACATTGCACACACATTGAATAATTTATTTTGGTTTTTCCGATTCAGTGTGAGAGCCCACAATTGTTTCGGCCCAAACCAAATCAGACCAAAGCAAATCAAAATAGGAAGAAGCAAAAAAAAAAAAAAATTAATAACAACAACAACACTTCATGATTAATGCAAATAAAGAATTCGTTATTTTTCTGTTGAAGTTCAACGCTTTTTCCTCTCAATCTGAAGGATGTGAAATGTTTTTTTCTTCTTCTTCTTCTTCTTTTTCTTTTCCTTGGCTCGTTGTTTTCGATCGCATGAGTTGCTGTTTGGTAATTTTTATTAATAAATAATTCAGTAATAAAATACACTGTCAAGCTAGACTTGGTAGTAGTGCTTAATGTGTGATGTTATAAATGTCAGGGCTGGGCATAATTGCGATTGCGAACGCTCGCAAAAAATCGCTCGCTTGAAATTCACTCGCTCGCGAAAAAATTGCTCGCTCGAATTTCACTCGCTCGCAAAAAATCGCTCGCTTGAAATTCACTCGTTCGCGATAAATTTCGAGCGAGCGTTTTTTCGCGAGCGAGTGATTTTCGAGCCAGCGAGTAAATTTCGAGCGAGCGATGCATGATGAGTTCAGCCTTAGAGTGTGTTCTATGTTGACAATGTTAAATTTTTGGATCAAATGTCACATCGTTCTAAGTAGCGCCATCTACTCGGTATAGAATGCAACTTGGGTAGCTATCGGTAACCCAAACAGACTTTGACATTCAGGTGACTGAGTCATGTATCTGAATTTCGAGGATTATTCAGAAGTGCGCGCATTTATATTCATGATGAGGGCGCTACCAGTTACATGAATGAACGGAATATTTCAGCCGTCACACTCCGAGGCTGGATGAGTTAGATCTGGAATAACCAAACATTTCACGATTCTAAAGCTTGATATGAAACATCAAGCAATAGAATTTTTCAAGTGGGTGCTAAGTATTTTCTAATCGAGAACTCATTTTGAACCAGAATTTTTATATATATTTCAACGACAAAATCTTTGGCAATTACAATGACATTAGGTGGCATTAGATCGAATGAAAACAAATAACACGAACCAAATTGTGTGTGTCGGTGTGTGTGTGTGTTGATCAAATATCAAGTGGACAAAACGAACAAAAGAATTGAATACAATTTACAAATAGGCGAAAAGATTAAGCAAGAGATGGTGTTACATGAAAAACTGAACATAAACGAAGTGAAAAAGAGACGCAAAATGGAATATAATAATGAATTAAGCGCTAAAGAAAGGAAAACGAGGAAAATTGAAAAGAAGAAAACAGAATTTATAAGCACAAAAAAAAAAGACGCACAACTAAATGAAATACCTTTAACGCAGCTGCTCTGTTCATTTCATCATCGGCCTGCATTTCATGTTCATTGTGTATTGTGTATTATTGTGCATTGTGCATATATTGATCATTGTATAGTATATGACTGTAGCAAAATGCATAGATATGCATAAGAATTCAGCAATTATTGTCACATTGTATTTAATGAATCTCAAGAACAAAGCGTACGAAAAAATTAA
>GL501544.1:993874-1004742 GCA_000149185.1 Mayetiola destructor
GAGAGAGAGAGAGAGACACAGAATTAACTTAAAAACGGGCGGAGCAAGAGAGAAAAAAATGAAAAAGAGAAGATCGTTTTTTCTCATTTCAAAAATTCATATGTATAATTCAAAGATTAATTATAGCTTTGTAATTTACATAGAGAATCTTCATATTGACCGTTGAACGAAAAGTAGTAACCGGCATTAAAAAAGTGAAGAAAAAAACAAACGCACGAATGAATCTCGAAATGATTTGACTTCGGTTCTCGTCGAGATTTTTGTCTCTGTGTGTGTATGTGTTTCTTTTTTTTTTTTTTTATTATTTGTCTCTATATCTTTCGGATGAATTGTTTGTCAGAAATAATAATAAAAGCGGTAACCGCACGTTGTTTTCATCATTTTGGTTGTCTTTTTGGTTTCCATTAATTTCGTCCATTGCCCGTTTTTTTATTAATTTTTGCTGTTTCTCGTTCGTTTGTTCATTTGAATCGTGTTCATTTGGTCTTCTGGTCTTTCTGTCATTTTGTGTAGCAATAGCACGAATGAAATTATTTACCAAATTATTCGGATGGTGAACATCATGAAAAATATTGAAAATGTAACATCCGTGTTAATTTCAAAATTCATAAAATGACCACACACACACACACACACACAGAGAGAGAAATGGGCGCAAATCGACTCATGAAAAGAATGAATGAATATCGAATGTGAATGTCACACCGAACACTGAAAATCTTCGAGCAGAAAATCGTCGAAAAATATCATTTGTTCTCGTTTTTTTTTGTTCGTTTAAAACAAAAAGACAAAATGATTCAGTGTTGGTCACACACATCAAACATCTCGCATATTGGCAACACCATTTCACTTCTGCTACGAGCATTGAGCATTGAGCATTGGGGAATTCAACGCATTCGCATTTTCTACACACATCTTTGAAAATGTTTATATAAATTGTAATTTGTAATCGGATCGCAAATTGGATGTACAACCAATTACAGCATGAACATTTAACATGCCACAATGAAAAATCACAACAATAACGAGAAAATATGAAAAAAACAAAATGTATATGCTGAGTGAGAGAATGATCCAATTGCATGTTAATTCAATAGAAAATGAATTCATTTTGCTTACTTTATTTCTTTGTCATCGCAACATGCAACAGAAAAGTTCAACATTCATTCAACAACACCAAAATACACACACACACATACAATTTCTGTAAAATTGGTAAATGTCAAAACAACCAAAATGCAATTTTATAATTAGGACTCATTTTATGCATCACTTATTCACAATTTGTTTATATTGTTCATTCAATTTGTTCGAAAAATTGATCGTTAGCAAACACCGTTCACCAACAATAATATTGGGGACTTATGGCCTTTTGGGTTGGCTGATGAAACGGGTGAAATTCAGACCAACAAAATTTATGAAAAAAAGGAGAAGAAGAAGAAGAGTTATTTGAACATAATTTTTGCAAATTAATAGAACGTCAAAATTAAATGTTTCGCCCAAATCAAATGGCACATTCAATGTAATAATGTGTCATAAGTCCGTTTGTATATTCCGGGTATTGGCGACATAATCTCACCGAGATATTGATTCAAACCGGAATATGAAAATTGAAAATAATTTATTGTAGCGGAAAATTAATCACTGCAATTTTGAATTAAATTTTGAAAAAGTGAAGCGAACTTTTTGAGCCACCCTCAAGTTTGTGTTGCATATTATATTTAGTTAATGCGATTCGTGGGCTATTGTTGTTGTTGTTGTTGTTGCTGCTGCTGGTTCTTTGAATGTGCATAAAATCACGTTGCAGTTGTTTTGGCTCTCACATATTTTGTATTGCTGCGTACAAACGAAGTGACGCTATGTCTAATTGGTTTCTTGTTAATGTTGCGTGTTTCCCGTTTAAATTTCCTATCACACACACATACACCAAACACCAAACACCCAAAAGGGGCCAAGTGTGAATGGCTTGTCTCAATGTAAAATAATAATAACAATAATAAGAAATTGAAGCAAAATTAAATGGCAACACAACACAACTCAAACGAATAACAAGCGAACAAACGAACAGGAACAAAAAAGAGAGAATAATCTTTTATGGCAAATGGTTCACAATTGTAATCACTATTTGTCATTTTGACTTTTCCTGTTACGCGAAAAACTTTCAACAGCGAAATGGAATATTGCATTCATACAATAAAACGTTCGCTATCTTTTTCATATAATTTTTCTGTTCATTTCGTTTATTTTTCTGTCAGTTGGTGTTTTTGGTTTTTTTTTCGTTCATACTTCTTTTGATTTTCTCGCACCATTCGAAATCGTGAAATGCAATGTGCAAATTCATATGGTGAAAATTGTCTGCACTCGATACACCAGAAAAATGCTCATAATCCATATTATTGTTGACTTGCGATTGCATTACAAGTGGCCCGGAATGTTTTATTTTTTTCTTCTATGGTTTTTTTTTTTATTATTTGGCCAAAAATAATAAAAAATAACAGCAACAAATAGCACTGGCTCAAAATACGAATTTAGTTTGGTGGATTTTGGTATGAAACAACGGAATCACCAACGGCACGGGAAAAAATTCAACAAAATATTATTATTATCGAACGGGAGAAGAAAAAATAGAAAAGAAAAGTAAAAAAAAAAACGTTATGCAGTTTGGATTATTGTACTGCATCAGAAATCATTGCATACATGTGTGTTTATATTACACATTCCACCAGCCACCACAGTCCACCAGTCTGTCTCTCTCTCACACACAAACACACACCCGAATTCACTTTGGCCATATTGAACTGGATAGAAAAAGGCGCTGAACAACAGAAAATGTACCGACAGAATGTTCGGCATATAAACGATAAGCGGCGGGTGGTAAGATTGTGTATATATTTATGTGTATGACTTGTGAAATTTTGTGCTGGTGTGGAATCTTGAAGTATATAGGGATCATCATTATTATAGAAATGAACAATGAAATCATCGTGTGTGCCAGCAAGTTTTCAAGTCAGTTAAATTACTAACTGCAAAATCATAGAGAAAATTTTGTGCATTCCAAGCAGTTAGCTTGGCAAAATGTATATGAATATGTTCGTGTGTAGATTTGCCAATATGACGGCAATGAGGAGAAAAAAAAAAGTAAGAACCAGAGTCGGCTTCAAATACAAACTAAAAATGATTGCCATTCGGTTTGGTTTGGTTAAACTTTTTTTTTTGTTCTTCTCTCTTCTATTTTCCGTTAGCTTTTTGTTTTGTTTTTGTTTTTGTTTTTGCTTCTTTTTTTTTTTCAACAAAACTTCTATTGTTATTTTGCTGGCTATTTTTCTCTTTCTCATTTCACTGGCAATAATGATGGTCGCGATGGGTGCTTGTTTGTTATTGTTTTCTGGTCAAACATTTGACCGAATCTTTTCCGAAGTCGAACATGAAAATGATTTTTCTTTGGCAAACTTAGACGATTTAACATTGAAGGTGGATAGGTGGATAGAATGAGTAGAGTGTGTAAATGGCATAGAGTCAAAACTATGACGATAATCGTGTTTGTATTTTTCATCAATGGTATGAAAATGCCTGGATAAATAACAATGTATTCATTTTAATGGAGCGTCAACGGAATATCATTGTTGGCCATTTCATTATTATTATTTTATTGTTTTATTTTGTTCTGATTTAGACTCCGCTACATGTGCTAGAAATCCACTTTCATCCAATTTAAGGCGAATTCATTTTCACAAAATTGGAATCTTTGGTTTGTTTTGCTGCCTGCTGAAAATATGCCTTGATAGCCTTACATTTGCCTAAACCAGCTGAATAGATCTATCAAAGCTTAGAGCCTACAACATAAGTTTTGTTTGGTGCTCCCCATTATGCATACATGATTCGATAGCTATTCGGACAAAGTGCAAAATATATGCATGTGTATGTGTGTGTGTCGAGTGTTCGAGCACTCATCTAATGGTGATGGTATTTGTTTGGCTCGATTACTCTATTGGTATAATGCATGCAACATTAATTTTGTGCCGTTTATTATACGGTTTTCAGATGGTTTTGTTATTGTTCATTCGTTGTGTTTATAGTTTGTTTTTTTTTTGGAACTTGGTGCTTCGATAAACCGTATGCATGCCTATGCACAATACATCCAGCTCTGGGCCATATTTGGTTTGTATTATCGCTTTTTTGTTCTCTTTGCATTTTGGATACTTTATGTTTAAATGAGAATATATGTGCTGAACGCAATGCGGATTGCGGCTATTGTTTTTAAAACCCTTCATCATCAAGGATCGAAAATTGTAAAATTCGAACGAATATACAATTGATACACACGTTTAATATACATATATATATGCATACACATGTGCACAGTGCACAATTGTTTGGTAGTTAAAAATACAATGCTAATGCCAAAATCGTGTGGATGAAAAGTTGACTAAAGAAGAGAATGCCCTTTTAGATGTGTTTCGACAAAATGTATACGTCGTTCAATGCATAAATACTTGGATGTGGCAGCTCTTTTTGGGCAACGCATAATGCACAGTGCACAAAACACCATTGACAATATTCCATTTGGTCCAGCATATGTAAAACCCATTTGCTATTGCAACAAAAATTGTGCTTTTATTCAATATTCACCGATATTGTCATTGCTGTTTGCTACATGAACTCTGGGCTTTGTATTATTTCGTATGGCAGTGCGTATTTTATTTCCAATTGTTTTTCTTTTTTTTTTCGGTTGTTCAGTTCAACAATTTTACATAATGTATGCAGAGTGTGTGCAGTGTGCATCCATGTGCTGCTGCTACTTTTCTCAATGGACTCAACCATTTTAAAAGGATTTTTCGGCAATCATTGACCCAGTTATCATGCATACATATACATATATCTCTCAATTTCGATTTGGATCACGAAAATAATATTATTTTATGTTAAGGATGAAATTAATTTTAATCATTTCCGCTATGAGGTGACACATTCATCAATCATTTTCAGTTTTAATTTCGAAGCGGAAAAAAAAATTCCATTCTGTTTAGTTTCTGATGCCGTGGCGGTCATCAACAAAATGCTGAACCACTATTCAACATTTTGCATTTACTGCAATGCTGCATTTGATGAATTGTGAACGAAATGTAAAATGGATACCTTGCACTGTTGTTATTTGTTGGGTAGGGTGGTTTGACTATGACTTGCGTCATACCACAATATTCGCCATTCTCCCCCCCTCTCGAACAAGTACACTTTTTCTTTGATTCATTCATTTTAATTTATACGTTGATGGTGTTATTAAGTTTATGGATCAACGAAGAAGAAGAAGAAGAAGAAAAAAAAGAAAAAAACACTAGAAAATGAATAAATCCTTCGGTTGGATACCGAACAATTGGAATCACACACGGTATTTCGTGCCGTTCGATGAGTCTGCATAAGATTTGCATGTAAAATGCACACTTCAAATACAATTTATTTCATTGCACCACACATGGATTCATGCATCGGTCTCAACTATTTCACACGCGCGCTCTCTTTCACTTTCTCTCTTTTACTTGTGACTTTTGTCCTTTTTGGTTGGCGTTAAAGAAATTTTCCAGTTCATACACCATACGGATGATTTGGCGTGCGAAAATCCATGTCTTTATTTTTTGCACATCATAAATGGCTATGCAGTCGTGGTAGATCCGGACGGATGGAATATTTCTATTGGTCCGAAAAATGCGTAAATGTGAATTGGAATTAATTTGCGATTAAGAATCGATTCAACAGTGACCTGATAAAATTGCATTCAACGAAAAAAATAAAATCGTTGCAACGATGAATTGATACCCTAACGCAATTAAATGGATGCTCAATGCTCAGAAATCGCCCACTAAATAACATTTGAAATGTCAAACACCTTTTTGGCATGTCACTTGAATTCATTATTATGATATTTGGGAACAAATGTTCTTTTTTTTTTTTTTTTTTTGGTTAGTTTTGTCTTTAATTTTGTGGTTGATTCACAAGAATAATAATTATTATGTATTTATAATGCGACCCGCAGTATAAATTCTTTCGTTTTTTCTCTTTTTTTTTTGTTCTTTCGTTTATTGTTTTTATTTAAATTGATTCGAATTTCAATAATTTACATAATTTCTATGCGTGCCTTCGGGATTAAAGACCTATTAATTTTCGAAACCCTTTTCTTTGTTTTCAAGGAGTTATTAAATCGGAAGATAAAAATGTATTCGAACCGAATATGAATTGGAATCTATTTTATCGATTTTGATAAATATTTTTTTTCTTTTTTTTTAGATGCGAAGAAGGAAAAAATGGTCATTTGTTCGATTAATTATTGTATATAATAATCGTTGATTTTATTTTATTTTTTGTGTATTCTGTTTGTGTTTGTGTGTGCGTGTGTGTGTGTGTAGGTTTCAAGAGGAAAATATTTTCTGTTTTTGAATTATTAAACTGTAATTAATTGCATGTGATTATTGGGTTCGTAGGAATGGCCGAACTAACAATATTTATCCACTTTTTTTATGTCGTTAGGATCGACACCGTTCGGGCAATGCCTCAAGATATTTCATATTCCATAAGTTTCCATTTTTCGTTTAAAACTGCTCTTTTTTTTATGTCTTTTTTCTTTTTTTTAAATATAGTTTGTGTTTCATTTTAAATTCCTGCGATCAACGTGTTCGTGTATTTCTGTGTTGATGTGGTATTTTTCTTTTTCTTTTTGTAGTTGCTGTTGCTTTGTTTTACTTTTCTTAAATGTTCAGTCTTTGAAAATATACACAGTTGTAAATTGTAAAGTAGATCTTATCCATAATTTACATGAAATTTAATTGTATTGTATTGTTGTTTTTTATGTGTGAAAAATGAATTTTCGCATATTTTCGCTTGTAGGCGAATTTAAGGAGAGAAAAAGAGTGAGATATCGTTGTTTATTAAATTTGTTTTTTTTTTTCATTTTTTTCTATGTAGTAAAAAGAGAGGAAAAAATTTTGTGGCGTTTGTTTTCTTAAAACTTAAAAACAAAGTAAAAATAAACAAACTATACCGTTCACAAAAATGGTATTCTAAAGATGGTTGATTGTTCGTAAACTTATTGCTTGTGTTTGCTCCTCATTTGTTCGGCTCCTCAAATGCAGTCTCAATCAATCAAATGCAGAGAACAAAAAACCATAGTAAACGCTGACGCTAACGCTGACGCTGACTAACAAAGATTTTCGGCTTTAATGATTGTCGAAGCCGGATAGGCTGGTGACAATGTTTTCGGTGAAACATTTTGTTGATTGTTGTCTTCGATTTTGATTTTGACTTTGGATAAATTGTGATTGTTGCCAATGGAATTACGCTGAAATTGATTGACATTGGTGGTATCGATGATGGATGTTGTTGAACCATTATTTGATGCAGCAACAGCAGCCGCAGCAGCGGCACGTTGAGCTTCATAACGGGCATGGGTGCGCATATGACGTGTTATCATATCACGACGACAGGCTGCATAAGGACATTGCGGACATTTGTATGGTTTTTCACCGGTATGGGTTCGTTGATGCGTTGACAAATGATCTGAACGTGAAAATACCTGATTACACACTTTGCATGTATATGGTTTAATGCCTGTATGTAAACGCATATGACGTGTTAGCATATCCGATCGTGCAAATGATCGATCACATACTTCGCATACATATGATTTGGTAATTTCCGATGAATTGGATTTACTTTTATGACGTGATGCCATATGTTTGGCCAAACGATCATGCAATGAAAACATTTGACCACAAATTGGGCATACATATGCAACATCTGTACCGGGTGGCATTTCTTCAACAACCGGCGATACATTTAAATTATAACGAAATGCAACGGATTCTTTGGTTGTTGGTGATGCAACATCACCTTTTATTATTGGTACTTGGCCCATTGTTTGCTGTGCAATACTTGTTGCAATATTGTGTGACGTTTGATTGTGATGAATGGATGCTGCAGCGGCTGCTGCTGCTGCTGCTGCTGCCGCAGCTACTGTATATGCCGTATGATTATGATTTAAATGGGCCGGATTTACCAAAATATTGGCCAAATTCGTTGATAAATCATGTGGTTGATTTTGCCATTGATTCAGCACCGTTGATATTGATGATGATGATGTTGATGATGTGGATGGTGAACGGCTTTGTTGTTTATGAATTGCTGTCGCTTTTGTTATATTCTCTAAAATGGTTTTCATTGATAGATCGAGCGGTACGTCTTGAGGTGGTGGTGGTGGTGGTGGCGGAGTTGATTTTTCCGTATATTGATATTGTTGCTTTGGTTGACGTTGACGTTGCTTTTTAGTTGGCAGTTGAATTTTGGTATCGTCTTCATTTTCACGTTTCAATGGCTTTTGTTTTAAATCCAATGCCAATGTTTGTAAATTATGGGACGGTGAATACTGTTCCGTTCGTTGTTGTTGTTGTTGTTGTTGTTGCTGCAATTCGGGCAATAATTTTGCCACTTTTGAATCTGAATTTTGTACTTGTAAATTATTTTGCATACGCAAAATATCCGGAAAATATTTGGTTTGTAAATAATATTCAAATAATGGTGATGACATTTGTGGAAAATATCGTTCCATTGGACTTATATTTTGTTCAATTCGTTGATTCGACGATGTATATTCATAATCACTGATACGATTTTCTTGTTTAATATTACCATTAAATGCAACATTTTCATCGCCCAATGGACTGATACTACTATTGACTTGTTCACGTTTAACCATCGAAGGATATTCAATTCTCGATGCATTTGCCAATTCTGCATTTAAAGGATTTTCAATATCACTTCGGTCATCGTCACCATCATCATCACCATCACCACCACCATCATCATCATCATCATCATCATCATTATCTATGTCACCGACACTAGATCGCACCGATTCATTGCTAATGCGTTGCTGATGATGATGATGATGCTGCCGCAGATCGCCTAATGGAATTTTCGATGGTTCGCCTTGATTATTATTACTGTGATTTTTGTTATTATTATTATTATTATTGTTGTTGTTTCTTTCACTGATCACTTGATCTAATTCATTGAGACATCGTTTGGTAATTGTATTATTATTATGTAGTTTATCAAGTACGGCCGATAATCGTTTTCGTTTGCGTTGCTTCCATGGAATATTTTGATTGGTTGTTATTGAATTATTGTTGTTGCTGATTTGAAAATCGCTCACTTGGCGAGCATTACCCATTGGGTCTATTTCATCGGCCATCGTCATGGATATGTGAAACTTATTGCTTACGTTATCTGCCACTAATTACCAAAAATAATCAGCTCTTCTTTGTGTTCTGCCTTCTAGTTTTTTGTTTTGTTTTTGTTTTGTTTGCTATATTTCAGCGCTTCTGTGTCGGAAAGAGAAAAGAAAAATTTGTCATGAGAAAAATTATTTTATTTAACAAAAAACAAAAAAAACAAAAGGAGTGAATAAATTGAGATTTTCGTCATAAATCAGCTTGAAAATACGCAGTGAAAAAAGAAAAACCATCAGTGATCATCAAACATTCTACAATATATATGTATATTTTATTTATATGGTGAATTTATATGAGGCGCAAAAAACCGCATCACAATTCATTGTTCACCGTATTTTTAGTTAAAGTTAACAAACCAAACCAAATTTATGAAACGCCAACAAACAAACACACATGTTTTTCCACTTTTTTTCATTTCGTCAAATCCTGTTAATATATTTCAATGGACCCATTCTCTTATAGGTCCTGTTTCGTTGTTTGTTTATCCATATTTTGTTGGGCATTTCATCATGAAAATGAAAATGTTACTTTTTGAGTGCACATTTGCACATTGCAATATGCATATGATGGCATAGCATAAACCATAGCATGTTATAGTATGATTGTGGCAAGGAAATTGGCGAGATTAGTGATTTATTGTGGTGGTTGGTGAACTGAAAAACAATTTCAAACAATTCACGAAAAATTCGTCAGTTTTTGTGTTTTTTCGTCTTCTGTATTTCTGTAATTTACGTTCTGTTCAACAATTTAATGCCACTCAATATTTAATCACTTTGAACAAATGCAAAACATTTGTCGTAATGTACACTTGTTTCCGTTAATAAGGGAACCACACATATGGACACACGAGTACACATTCAAAGTTTTTCACTCTTTGCTACTTGAGACATAATATTTTTGGGCATATTTTTGTTTTCTTCATTTTTTTCTGTTTTTTTTTTTCAATGTTCATTATTGAATGCAACACATGATCGACACAATACGGTTCGATGGTGGACTGATTGTAAGTGTCTCTTAATCGCATATACATTTATACCAAACAAAGAACAGAGCAACAACAACACACACACACACATACACAAAAAAAGTGAACAATATTCGGTTGCCGACATCAAATTTAAGCAAATAAACGAAAAAGACAGAAAAAAAAACCCCCAAAGAAAATTCAGCCAGATGGTAAACTGAGCATTTTGTTGGTTTCGATCATTTTAATGTTGTTTTTGTTTTTAATTTCTTCATTTCATGGCATCTATGGCGCATAAAAATTCATTCCCGTACGTTCATCATAATTGTTGTTTGACTTTTTTTTCATTGCAAAAAATTCGAGAAAAAAGAAACGTAAACGTATTCATAACCACAGACACAGATACGCAACACACACACACACAGAGACGCATGAATAACATTTTATATTCGAAAATACTAATGAGACATGAACAATTATTAGATGGGTTTATTTTTTTGTGTGTACTTTACGTTACTGTTTGGTCTTTCATTTCTACTATTGGTACATGTGTAATTTGGTTGAATGATGAGCATATTGTTGAATTGCTATATTATGAATTGGATTTCTCCTTCTCTCTCTCTCTC
>GL501544.1:1025780-1050489 GCA_000149185.1 Mayetiola destructor
ATTTTTATTTCTTCTCTCTCTCTCTCTCTCTCTCTCTCTCTCTCGTGTTTCTGTTTCATCGTCATTTTTTTTTTTCATGTTCATTTCTTTCATGCGTTATAATATCGTTTTGTATATTGTATATCTGTTGGCAATGGTATTCTAATTATAATCCACTTGACCATCATAAAAGAGTAAAATAACATTCTTTTATGAATCTTTTTCTTTTGCTGTTCACATTTTGTTCCGTGCTCTTCTCTGAATGATCGAAAGCCCCCAAAACGAAAAAAAAAAGAAAAAAAAGAAAAAGAATCTGATCTTTATATTTTGGTTTGCATTAAAAGTGGCCGCTGTCTTTTCCGATTTTCATCTCATTCTCACTCTCCCGCATTACTGCATCATTTCCTTTGTTTATTTGGAATTTGTGATGTTCCGTTGTTTCTTTTGTTCTGAATTGGTTTCGTTTCGATCACATGGAAATCGATCGGTTTTGCTCATTGTTAGTTTCTCTCTCTCTCTCTCTCTCTCTCTATCTCTCTCTATCTCTCTCTCTTTCTCTATTCCATTTTCTGATTCTGAATTGCTCGAATTGGGAAAAACAAATTGAACACAATGATGATGCATTGAATGAACGAGAAAAAAACCAAAGACAAACGGGAGCAAACAAAGTGCATTCGAAATAAAATTGAATCAAATTTAGTAACCGCAATAACCGCATCGATAATAATGATAAGACAAACAAATCGAAAAAAAAAATTGTTTTCAATGAAATTAAGAATGAGATGATGAAAAGGAAACGAATAACATGAAATAAAATGCCTGAATCAATGTAACAATCGATGCCCGAAATTATAATCATGTTTGGATGAACATAATTTTCTCCTCTGCTGTATCAGTTGTTTCGTTTCATTTGAATAATGTTTCGAAGAAGATGAAACAAAAAAAAAAAAAAACGAACGAAACAACATTTCATTGCTTTTGTTTGTCTGCAGGTTGTAATGTGCTTCATGCTGTATTTTGTATCCATCACATTCCGTTTAATGTGTAAATCATTTGAATTGATTGTCGTTCTTTGTCTGTGAGCATTTTTTTATTCTTTCTTTTCTTTAATTTTATTATTATTTATCGGATGCGTGTATTCCATCACACAAGTCTACATATACATAATACATAATATTGTTCTTGGGGCCACATGATCACATATAATTTAATTTTTTTATTATTTGACCACTTTGCGTCGTTCGGATGCGGCTTCTTAGACTTATCATCGTCGTTATGCCATCGAAATGAATTGGGGGCTCTGTGCACAAATATCAATATGTACAATGTACATCATACTGAACACTGAATGATGTACACAGTATACACACACACACACACACTCATTCAGTCAGTCAGTTTTGTTGTTAAATCGTATAACCAAATTTATTGCTTCGAGCAAAATAAAGAGAAAGGAACAAGAACAAAAATGTTCAAATATTACCGATCCGTGTATGGTGTATGGTGTTTACAGTGCACCGTTCATAATCATTTACCCATAATGATGAAAATTCAAATGTTTAAACCAAATAGTAGCGTCGTCAAGCGTCAAATATCATACCCAATGGCTAAATATGTAGTAGTCCACAAAAACCTTCAACTTGAGGAAAATTATCATTTGGTTGACGTTCAATTATCATTTCAATTGGCTGAGAGTGAATAAAAGAACGTAGTATAGTATTAAGAGTGCGAAAGCAACAATCTCTGATTCATGGGTCTAATTCATTCAAAACGACACAGTGAATTTTCAGATTTTGTTCATTTTTGTTTTTTTTGTTTTTTGATTCGTAGCCTTCATTTTTGCATTTTCGTATATAGAATTGTTCCTGGTGGTGAGCTCATTCCAAAGTACATACCTTGGCCACGGTATCCACAAAATTAAAAATTAACAACAGCTTACAGCTAAAAGAAGAATATACGATAATATACAAGCCAAATGTATGCCTAGTTGTTGATATGCGTTCGTTCGGTCGTTCAGTCGTTCGTTTGTGGCACTATAAAGTGAGCATTGATTATGAAATTTATGTATGTTGACGATGAAACACCTGTTGAAAATTCTTTTCTTTTTCAATCGAAATACGTATCGTGAAATGAAATAAACCTGAATAAGAGCTGCTTAGCTTAGCAGCCATATGAACTGTTTCTTTTTGTTTTTTTTTTGTTTTTTCATTGTTCGTATGCGTTTGCATTTCGTGATGCAGAAATGAATATTATTTTATTCTTCGATTTCGAAATGAGAATATACATATATTCTAGTTGCTAGATAAATTGGGGCTCACGGGCAAATCGAAATAGAACGTTCAATGGTGGTGAATTCAAATGTAAATGAATAGAATGAAAAGAAACGCCATCGCAAGCGGCCGAACAAAATATTACCGATTTAACCGTGATAAATTCGATAATGACTATTATTTGCTTATTGTTTATGAAGAAATATTATTTTAACGGTTTGCCAATAGTGCCGAACGGCGGCTTAAATGACATATCTAATGTGATTTAATTTTTTTTTCATCTTTGTTGGTTTTTGTGTGGTTTGTAGGCATTTAGTATACGATTCCATTAGATGAAAGCGCGTAATGATGCTTCAACGATAGACCATAAATGAAGGCCTGCATTATTACGAATATACAAATTATTTATGAATAAAACAAATGAAATATATTTCAATTTTAATTTTTTTTGTTTTCCTTTCCTGCTTCGGTTCCAATTCATTGCCGAACATATATGTAGATATGTTTATCCGTTAACCGACGATTTAATATCAATCGGCTAACAGGAAAGCAGCATATAGACGCATCTACTAACGAGGCAAAAGGAATTTATTCAAATTATAAAATAATATAAAAAAATTCCGGAAAAAAAACAAACACGAAACATAACTTTATGAAACAACGACGAAATCCATTCCAGTCAGGGAATTTATATACGCAATGCATCAATACACGATTTGAAAGAGAAAAACAAAAAAAAACAAAACAGTAAAACAATATCCTGTGGCAATAACACTACACCAATCTATCTTCACAATCTATGCAAAACAGGCTTCTGTGGATGCTGTGTGCGTTGTGCACATAGCATAGTATTTTTGCTCTCTTTCTCTTCGCGGTTTGTTTCTTGTTTTTGGTTTGTTTTGTTTTTTTTTTCGAAAAATTCTTTTTGCACTGCACCAGGCAAAATAGATATTTTCAGTTTGGTCTCTCTGTCGAACATACAATTTATTCATATTTGATGGAGCACATAATCTATCCGACATTTTTTTTTGTATTATTATTATTATTTGTTTTATTTTCTCCCGAACTCAACACAGAAAACATGCCAAAGCCTGAAAATACAAGCACCAAATACCCGCAAAAAAGATGTGACCAAACTGTATTGACAATGTCATGCCCGCAAAACAATGACAAATATTCATTGATCAGCAAATAAATTAAAATTCAAACATTTCAGCAGCACAAAATGGCAAAAACATTGCCGATAGCCGACGATAGGCCATCGCGCATCATTTTCAAACATAATTTCTATTTTGTTTTGCCTGTTTATGCTTTGGCGATTGTTGAACATTTTGCAATAACCGAATGATTTTTTTTTTTTGTTTGGTTTATTGTTTTGCTTTCCGATTTCAATGAATTTGCTGGTCATGCTGGTCACTCATCGGCTAATCAGTGGTCACATCATCGACATCATCACCGATAATGATGTTAAATCGAACATTGAATATTGAAGATTTAAGATTGAAAAATTGCAAAGTTGAAATTGAATAGAATTAAATGCACTGCAATTATATCGCATTGATTGCAACTAGATAACAATGTGCCTCTCATATCATTCGTCATACATAAAGTGCATCTTAAAGTGTACCTTGTATCTGCTTCAATGAATGATAAAAAACTATGCAAAGTGGCATCGTCAACAGGAAATTTATTAAAATTGATTGAGCCAATGTTTTCGTAGTTTATAGTTTTTTTTTCTTGTGTGTATATGTATTGTTGTTTGTATTGATTCCATTCATATTCACACTAAATGTGTGTTGTATGCATTGATGTGTGCCCAAGTGTGTGCACCTTTCGAACCAGCTTGTGACGAAATTGTATTCCTTTCGTTTGCCAAGCCATTTATTAGCAATAATTTTTGCTTATTTTTCCGTTCGTTCGTTTTGTTGCCACATTATTGTTGTTACTTCTTCTTTTTTTTTTTTTTTTTTACATCATTTAATATGGACTCCGATGAACGATGTACAATGAGCGAGGGAGAAAAGACAAAATGTGTGTGTACACAATTTTATCAAGTATACAACGAATCCAAATTGCACCTTCCAATTCGAAATAAAAAGTAGCAAAATTCAACAAAATTATCCATACAATAATACATTCGCCATGAATGGATGGCACATGGAACATGGAACAGTCGTCAAATTGTAACAATCAAACAGCGCCATGCAGTGCAACAGCACCCAATGACAATATGCATGCAATTTCAATAATAATAATTTGATATAATAAACCAGGTCATAATAAATGCATACACGATCAATTGGATAGTAGCTAACTTCTGGCCATGTCACATCCATCGATGTAACCAACAAATTTTTAATCAAATGTTACAATATTGAAATGAAAAATTGACTGCTGTTCAGTCTTTTTTTCTTTTTTTTTTAATTTTTATTTTTATTCTTTTTTTTTATTTTTTTAATGATCACACTGAAGTTGCTGCCTTGCTGATCATGTTAATATATGTTGAGTTGCGATCATCGTTTTTCTTTGGCGTTTTGTGTCTTTATATCGTATTCCTTTCCATTTCTGAACACTGAATACTGTGCTGTTGGTCAAAAAGGCAAAAATAATGAATATATGGATATAAATATTGTATAAAGAACAGATAATAAGCATTATTATGGGTCAATTGTTTTGTGGATCACATCGTTGTTGAATTTTGAATTTTTCGTCGTTGTTGGTTCATTTTGATCATCGCGTAAGCACATATGACAATGTGCAGATTACATTACATGGATTCGGGTATCGTTTTTGCATCTCCGTGTTTCTTCTTTACATTCCTCTTCTTATTCTTCTTCTTAATCGTCTTCTGCTTTTTTCGTTGTTTTTTTTTTGATTGATTGGGTGTTGTAAATGCATTTATTGCTGTGTACATTGTGCATTAATTAACTTTGTGATCAAGAAACAATGTGCCCGCTTGTGCAATACCAAACCAGCCTTGAAACCAAACCAGGCAACACTGCGAATACGAAACGACAATTTTCAACCTTTTTTTCCATTGATGGCCATGATGATGTGACGTGATGAAATGAAATGAAAAGGATAAAACGACTTGACCGATCAGCGAACCAACAATTGGACGGACAAATGGACGTATGCCGTTTGAATATTGCCGGTGGTTTTGGTTTTTTATGTTTTTATCCATTGCATTCGTTTGTTTGCTGCTTTTTTTTTTACTTTTTTTTTGGGAAAAAAGGTGATGCGCCTAATGCGGCTACTACTGAAAAATGTGCATTGCATACATTCAACATAATAGCAACAACATTGATGAACAGAAGAAGAAGAAAAAAAAACGATGAAGAGACATTTTTGCGTGCAATGTGCATTTATGTGAAGCAATCGATAATACCTGTGGGCAAAAAAGCAGCCACAATAAGTACAACAGACAAAGAGGAACATAAACTGCCGATGAGTTCTTTTCTTCTCTTTTTTTGTTTTTTTTTATTTTGCTTTTCCGTTGTCATCGTCTTTCTTTTTATTCAGTTTATCTTGTATCATGCGTTTATCAGCACAGGAAGAATGACGACGATGGAACTGATGATCGGAAAGCGAAAAATAAAATAAAATAATATATGTATTATATGAAGAATCACAGCCGATCGACAAAGCTAAACAGCAGAGAGAAGCAAAAAAAACACATCAAGAAGAAAAATCAACCGAAACAAAATGAGAATTGCATGTGAAGAAGGAGAAACGTTGATATTGGACTGTGTTTACAGATTTATATCAATGAAGAAGCAAATTGTAGCATCAGAATAAAAGCTTCGGAGCATGGTATGAAAAGTATGGAGTGATCAGCATCAGGACACTGAACATTGAACATTGTTCAGCACAAAAAAATTATACGACAAAATAAAAAAGAAAAAAACAAAACAAAACAAAAAAGCTGAAAGAAAAGAAAAGAAAAAAGAAATGATTGCGGAAAAAGTGCAACATTAAGAATTTTAGCATCGGATAAGAGAGATCGCGCGCTTATTTCCATTTAAATTTCTTCAACCTTAGACTCAACTGAATCTGGTCGAGGTTGGTGGTTAGTGGTTTAATAAGTGCGAGCGAGAATTGATAGACAAATGTGTGTCCGATTGATTTTTCAATATTTCCATCTCATTTTATCATTCGTTGGAGTTTGTTAAATGCGAATAAAAATGTATTGAATATTTGAAATTGTATTGAAACGAGATACGTGGGAATTTCAATTTTTCATCTTTAAGCCAATGGATGTTTTGTGTGTTTTTTTTTCTGTTGTTGTTGTGCACGTTATTGCACGATTCCAATTGAGAATGTTGAATCGTTTAGGTTGCACTGAACGGAAAAAAGAGCGACAGAGAGAGAGAGAGAGAGCGAGAAAAATCGTTGTGTGTGCGATTTCATTCGAAAAGCGATCATTTGCTTTTTCCTCTGTTTTTTTTTCTTAAACATTCGTTAGATTTGAAGGTTTCCAAGCGATCGTCCAACATCCTTTCATCTCTTTTTGTTATTTTCTTTGTCTGCGATTTCAATTCACTCATGCTGCAGAGCACCGTGCAGCACCGTGCGTATCTTTCAATTCGAATTTCGAATATTTTCATTTGATGTCAAAGTGTACAGTGTACATGGTACAATGTGTACATTACAAAGTGTCTTCCGTTGACCGTCCGAAATGGAAAATGATGAAAGCCCGTAAATAAACTGAAGAATATTGCCAATAATTATTATCATAATGGATTCATTGTGATGTGATGAGACTGTTCGCACTCATAGCACGGTGTACACAACACACACACACACAGTAAACAGTAAACAACAAACACTGTAGCCAATAAATGTATGCTTTCATTTTGGACCATTCTCATCATTGCTAATTGAAAATAATAGAAAATTGCCGGAATGAGGTTTCCATCGTATTTCTTCGATTGCATTAATATCAAAATCGATGCAATTCATGTGAACAAAATAAAAACAACAAAACAAAAACAAAATGCACAATCGATATACAAACGGTACAAACGATATTCAAAATTCAAATTGAAAATGAAGATAAAATACATAATAATAAGTAATCTGGATTTGTGTCTATTTGAATTCAGATTCGTTCAGAACGTTTAACGCTACTCTATTTGATCGTGAGGAAATCTATATATTTGCGTATCGTGTTGGATTTTGTTGTTGTTGTTTTGTTTCTATATTTTTTCCGTTCATTCGATCGATAGAAATAATTTTCAGAGTGTGGTTTGTTTCAATGATGTGTGTGTGTGTGTGTGTGTGTGTAAAGAGTAAAGAGTAAAGAGACGCTTGTAGAGAACCATAAACATTTGAATGTCTATGTCTATTTTTATTTATTTTCATTTTTTTTTTTTTTTGAATTTGTTGTATGGAAAGGTCCATTGGAGGTTCCATTGGTTTAGATTAAACTATCCAACTATTAAATACATATTGAAAATGGTATACACAATACACAAATCTTATATAGCTGTACACTGTTACATATACATGTTGTTTGGTTGCAGAAGCAGCAGCAGGTTGTTTTTGTCGCGGAACCTGTTTCAATATCGATATGTTGTCTGTGTACAATAAACACATGAAAGAATCAAATAAATGAAATGACGCACTGAAGAGAAGGAAAAAATCATTTTAAGACGACGATTTTTTTTTCTTTTTTAGTTTTTTTTTTTTTTTGGTATTCTTCAGTACATCAAATGAAAGCGGAAAAAAGATCCAATGGAAAATTTGAAGGAAACGAAAGAAAGTAATGCATGAATATTGAATATTGAATGTGTGCGGATCGATTCGAATCAAATCGAATATTAGTGTTTGTTCAGTTTAAAAAGTAAAAAAAAAAACAAAAAAAAAAAAATAAGAAGAAAAAGATAGAAAATTTATCATCAATTCTGTTATACACGTGTATATTGAGTTTGAGCCATTCGATCATATATTTTATATATTGGCTTCATTCCACTAAACTATTCAACCATCCAAACGATCCAGCTAACCAAATATTTCAAAATCAAATATTATGTATATTCAAATCTAATGTAAAATAATAAATTTTCAAAAACAAATGAAGAACGATGATGATAATAATGATAAAAATAAAATGAAGACAGCCGAACGGAGGAGACAAAAAAAAAGAAAAGAAAAAAACAACATCTTTACGTATTCACACAAATGTGAAAATAAAAAATAAAAAAAACAAAAATAAAAACAAAACCAATCAAATTAATATGAATGAGAAATGACAATGACAACAATAACGGCTACGGCAAAATTCAATGGTCAAGTGGTGGCTGGCTATTCGAACAACAACAATTTTATAACATCTCATGATTCCATGATCCATAAGTCATAGACCATATAGATTCTTAAACGCTTTGCTTTGATCTTTGTTTTTTTTTTTTTTTTTTTTTCTCTTTTTTCGTATCCATTCATTCGTCGGTGATGTTGTTTTTCATTGCTGTTCAATGTTCAATGGGATCTGTTTTTGTTTTGGTTTTTTTTTTGCTTCTCTCGTTGTCCATTCGGAATTTGGCGTCTTTGATGGCAATGTGTTTAGTTTTTATGGTGGTTTTAATTTTTCGCGATTCTTTTTGATAAAATCATGCATAAAATGATGTGAATTATGTTAATACTCTTCTGAGCACATCTGATTTTGTGGTATAAAAACATTATTTATTTGATTGTCTTGTATTTCACTGTGTGAACATTTTCAGCTACCAATTTGTATCATATTACTTCAGGCTGCTTTTAGTGTGTCTATTCTTCTTCTATTTTTCTTCGGTTTTTTGTTTTTGTTTCTTTTTAAATCATATTTAATATGTTATTTTTTACCCTCGGTCTTTCGGTTTTTTTTTTTTATTAATATTATCAAATATTTAATATTGATCTGAATACGACTGAAAATAGATTTTTCATTTAGTTTTGTCTTAATTTTTCCTATAAAATGAAATGGTCACAGTGATACACATAATTTCCATAACACATTTTTTGTCCTTGTTTGTCTCCATTCGGTTTTGTTCTTATTGATGCGCCCTATATTGAATTATCGGAAATTTGGAAAATGATAATATTAATTAATTTTTTTTTTCTTTCCAACGCATTCTAACTCTTTAAGCTTAAAAAATGTTATTTGAATAAAAAAAAAAATAATAATAATAATTAAATTAAAATGGTTAAATTTGGAATGGACTCACACTTCAGGTAAGATAACATAATCTGATTGGTAAACTGAACTGATTTAGTTGGGTCTTGATTCAACATATTGTAGCTCGATGATCAGATGCGATTTGATTCATTTAAAAACAAAAGCAAACAGTTTTTGTCCAAAAAAAAAACACACACACACATACACAAGAACAATCCCCTTCATACCTTGAATGCTTCAGCAGACTGTAGCAAATTAAACTACGTGTTTTAATCCAAATGTTCAAAAGTAAAAAAAAAAAGAGTTCAGATCATAAAATGATTCAGGTAAAGAACGATAAGTACCAAACGACTTGAACTAGCTGACATCGAAATTGTGAGAGGTAATCATTGTCTCTACATTTGTAAACATTGTTGAAACAACGCGCGATTTCCATCATAAATTTCGAATAAGACGAAAAATGATCAACGATCACAACACCGAGCAAAACAGAAAAGATGGAGAGAGAGAGAGACAGAGAGAGAGAGAGAGAGAGAGAGAGAGAATGCTCTAGACAGAGAGAGAGAGAGAGAGAGAGAGAGAGAGAAATGCTCATTTCAAATTAACCAATCTCATAATCATTTTTTCCTTTGAAACGTATGAAAATGGGCAGAGTGTGTGATTATTCCATTGATTACGGTCAGCAGTGAGCGCGTTGTGTTGCAACGCACATCAAAGATACACAAGGCATCAGGCGCACAATGTAAGAGACGACGATAGAAAAAAATTAAAAAAAAAAAAAATAGTGTTCACAAATTATGAAGAGACGAATCTAGGCGGTTTATGCCGATTCAATCGAACAAATAATTATAATAATAATAATCAAATCAGTGATTCTAGGTTCTATTTATTTGTTGGTTGTTTTGTGTTTGTTTTTTTTCTTTCTGTTGTTTAAATATTTTTTGCCCTTTCCTTTTTCATCAGCCATCGTTTTCAAATGAAGCATTGTCCGTGCGTTGGGATCTTTTTGTTTTTTGTTTATTTTGTTTATTTTTTTTTCATTTTGTCATACAAAATCGATCGAGTTGGTTTTTTTTTTTTTGCTACGTGAATGACGGTAGTCGAACAGAGTACAATGAATATGATGAAAGAGATACAGAATGATGACTGCAAATGAGCAACAACAAAATATTTATACTTATAGAAACAGTTCAAAAGTTCAGTACCAAAAGCTTAAATACAATCATGCATATTTTCAAGTACTACACACATCGTTTTTATTTAAACAAGACCTTTTTGTGTTGGTCGTCGTTGATTCCTTCATTTTATTCATCATATTCAGCTATTTACAATCTACGTACTTTTATGTACGTATAAATGTTTTTACACATTTTGTGTTTCAATTTGATGTTTTCTTTTCTTTCTTTCTTTCTTTTTTCTGTTTCCTTCCATTTGAAATTATTATTTAAGTATTCTTACTGATACGGACTGTACGGTGTGTGACATTGTAAATTTGACTCGCAAAAGCACACATCAAATCACAATGAAATGACATTTTATTTGTATTGTTCAACTGCTATTTTTGCTAGGCAGTTTGGTTTCAGTTTAAATAGAAAACTTAACCGGACGCCTTCAACATCGCACAACTCATTAATATTATTGCATTTGAATTTTCGTTTTTTTTTTCTTCTTCCTTTCTTTTGAATGCATTTAATATGTTTAATAATATAGTTAAGCATTAAAACACAAAATTATTCCATTGTTGGCACACTTATACTTTTAAATTAATTGGAGTTTGTTTCGCTTCTTTTTTCCCATTGATTCTTTTGTCGTTTAAAGTTTTCGATGAAATGTGTGGAAAATTGTGTTACGCCAGAATGAAATTAAAAAACAAAAAAAAAAACTAAAATCGCTACGAAAGTTTGTCTTCAACAAAATGAAAAATTTCAGGCAAGTGCTGGCTGGCCAGCTAACTGGCTAGCTGGCTGGCCAACACACGAAAGAAATGATATTCATATTAGAATGAAATGCAAAATTGCGAATTGGCTTCATTTTCGATTTTATATTTTCTCATTTTTTTTTTTAAATATAAAAGAAAAAACAGTTCCAATTAAATGCACACACCGAGAAACGGAGAAATGTGACGACAGCTTCAAGTGCATTCGTTGATTTTGTGCGCTAGCCAACAACATTCGATGTTTGATGTTTTTGAGCTTTGTATTATTATTATTTTGTTATATTGCTGCTTCGAATGCGATTAAAACTTAATTTTTATTTTGTGGTCATTTTTTCGTTCAATAAACGGAAATAAATAAGAATTGAAACTACGAAAATGACGAACGAATCATTTTCCTTCCTCTTTCCAAACTAAAAAAAAAAGAAGACAAATGAGTGCGTAATTCGTAGCTCTGAATCGGCGGTTTCAAATCGCCCAGAAAAGTTTTTTCTTTCTTTCTTCAAGAAAGATGAAGTTGTTCACACTTTTTTCGTTCTCATTTTTTTTCGGTCAATGTAAATTACATATAACATTTATGGGTTCAAGTTTTCGGTCGAAAAAATATTAATGTTTCTCATTTTTTTTCTTCTTTTTTTTGGTTCTTGTCTTTTGATTCCAGGCCATCGAACATTTGCATCATTTGTGCGTATTTGGATGGGTTTCTGTTCGGTTGGTGTCATTTGTCGCCAACTGAATAATTTCAGAATGAATGCAATGGTGCGAAAACGGCAATTTCACGAAAAAAAAAAATCGCCTTCGAAAACTAGATTATTTTTTTTTTTGCGTGCATATTTTACACGATGATTCGTGTTGTTAGTTTTCGAGTATTTTTTCGCAAAATATGCAAAATTGTTCGCTACAAACTATAAAGGCAATGTGCTTTGTTTCATTGAATGTGATTTTTGTGCTCACATACTATATAATATAAATACGATTCTCGCCCAATGAACTGATACTCTGGAGCTGCCGAATTGAGTCTTTCGTCTGCAATGCGGATGAATGTAAGTAAAATGAAATTGAATAGAAAAGAATTGTACGAGAAACGAGCATGAACATAACAAGAGAGACACACACACACACATGAAATAAAATGAAAAATAAGAGAGAAAAAAAAACCAACGAACGAATCGAATGAAAATTATTCGAGAGATATTTATATTTGGAAAAGGGTGAAACACGATGAGATCGAAGAGCAAATTTTTTCGATAGAGAGTGGCTGTGTGTGTCGACCGATTTTCGGGAAAATATGTATAAATGATTAGATTTTGTTGCCGATGCCATCGGAATAAAATGACATTAAATTTTCCTCAAAAAACGGTTCTGTGCAATTATTTTCCATTAGCCGCAACAAAATGACAAAAAAAAGCCACACGACAATTGAATCAGGCAATAATTCATTGTATAATATATTTATTTATTTTTTGGTTTGAATGTGTTCCAATGCCTCCTGCATCCATTGGAATTGCAACACAAAATTACTAATCCAAAGTAGTTTTCAATTTTTGAACAGTTCTGTTTTTTGCCTGCGACACACTAAGAGAACGGATACGGTGTACTGTTAATCGATGGATTGGCAAAAAAAAAAAAAAAAAATGTCAACTATTTTTGTTCGGTGAGAATGTGTGACATAAAATGAAAAATCAGTGGCCAACGTCGAAGATATGACAGACATTAAAAATTAGAAACGCATTGACCCATTATTATCTTCCAGTGCGTTGCTTGTGTATGAGCGTGAAGCCTGAATGAACACACGACGACAACGGCATCAAAATAGAAAAAAATAATAATAATATGAAAAATGAAAGAATGGAGAAAAAAGAGCGCAAAAAATCCAAAATATCCATCTCATACTTTCTAGAATGGTGTATTCACGATAAATTGTATATCTCTATTATTTTTGGTTCGGTGCCAACACTTACCGAATGATAATCGTGCTGATTTTCCTGGCGTTATATTGTTATGTGATATACTATTTTTGTTTCTTTTTGTTTTTTTTTGCTCGCCAAATCTTGTGTTCACTTCAAGCTATTTTTTCTTTTTTTTTTTTCTTCGAAAAAATGCTTTTTGTTACGTTCTTGGTTTTTTTCGGTGGCGTTTTTCTGTTTTTTCTCTCTCCGTCTACATCGGATCTGTTGTGTATCGGATCTCTTCATTGGCTGATGTCATTTGCGCTTTCACGACGGTAATGATATTGGCCTTTCACACAATGGATCACATTTGGCTACTTGGCCGAAATGGCTTTTCATGGCTGAAATACCATCTAATGCCAACCAAACCACAAAATAAAAATGAAAAATAAATAAAAACCCATTTCGAACACACACACACACATTCACCCAAAAGAAGATTCCCTTGATAATAAATGCGTTCTATTCAGTTGGCCGAATGGTGCAATTAAATCCATGTGCGTGATTTACGGTGACAGGCACGCATACAAAGTACATACAAAATATACAATGCCAACCAGCAATAAGCAATGGCCAAAAGTTATACAAAAATATCTACAATTTAGACAAGATAGATGCACTTCAACGATTGAGCTTAGCACTCAGCCATTCGCAAAATGCAGCCCTAAAAATGTATTCTAAAAGGCTAAATTATTATTATCATTGTCGAGCATTGAATTTTGGAGGTGATGTGTAGATGGTGGGTCCGTGATTGCGTATGTGTGTGAGTGTGTGTGTGTGTGTGTGTGTGTGTGTGTGTGTGTGTGTGGCTGTGGCCACTTATAATGCGTTTCACTTTAAAATATGTCAAACTTTATTTCGTGCTTTGTCGCGACACAAATTTCATTTGCAATTCAGCATCTTTTTTTGGGTTATCGGTTATGTGGCGCTCGTTGTTTTTTTTTCTTCTTCTTTTCTTCTATTGAAACTTCTAAAACCATTTGTGGGAAACTTTGTTGCCATTCACATATCTGAAGATCTTGTACGGAGTACGGGATATATATATGTATATATATATTTGTGTATGCGTGTCTCGTATTATATGCGTCTTTTAATTTTCGTTTATCTCATCCTTGGCTTTTTCGACTGATGTGAATTTTTGTGGTTTTGCGATTAGATGATGATTACCACTGAATAAGTATTTTATAAGTTTGTCTTTTGCGGTTCAAAATATTCGTAACATATTCAATATTCACATACTATACACAATACACGCACACACACACACAATTACAATCACAATGGTTGAATGTCAACCTTTGAGACTATTTTAGCTATTTGCGCATTGATCATGTGCCTTCAAATATTCTTCGTTGATTATTAGTATTCTTTCTGTCTTTTTTTTGCAGTCTTTGGAATTTCATCGATATACTATATCGAATGTCTTTTCTTCCAATGCTAAATATCGGTCAATCCATTCCTGCGCCCATTTTTGTTTTTTATTCATTCCGTTTTTTTATTTGTATTTTATTTGCAAAACTATTGAATTTCGGAATTGTTTTTTCCGTTTTACAAAATGAATCGGTTAATAATTATTATTATTATAATTGTTGTTGTTATAAACTGTGGGTTCATATTCAATGACCACTTCACAACATCATATAGACGCACTCTTATCACAATCGTTTCTTATTTGTTTGTCGTTCTTCGATTACAATCGTTACGCTCATACACAACATACTGCGACATCAACGACAAATCGAAAACTAATCGAATAAAATTGATTTTGTATGAAGAAAAAAAAAAAAAGAAACAAGAAAACAAAAAACACATTGAGAATTATCTCTTTTGACGGACATTCGATCAATACTTTCGTCAGAGATCTTTTTTTTTTGGCCATCGTGAATCCGTTGAAAATATGAGGTTATCGAAGAGTACATACAGAACGTGGGAGAAAAAGTGAAAAATTAATTTTTCTGTTGGATTTGGTCACCATCAAAACGGGTTTAAATTCCTTTATCATGCGCATTTGTGCATAAAATTATAAAATTTTCCAATTAAGAATACCTTCACAGCCTTTCACCGCAATGGAATTGTCCGTTTTTTTTTTATCTTTCGGCAAAGCGCACCATCGATGATATTTTCCTGTCGTGCGCGTATTGAGTCCATTCAAATGCATTTCATTTCTGAAGTGCAAACATTGAACATTACCTTTTTGGGGAACTGTTACTTTTGATAATCGAATTTTTTTTCATTTCATGGCCAATAAAGTGAGTACTGAATCTCCGGAAAGGCGCTAAACAGTCGATTAAATGCTTCAATTCATTTGATCATCGTTGGCAATTTTATTATTATTTAAACTGATTTGAATTTTTGAAATGTTTCATTTGGCACTAGGCATTCATGACCGTTGACTGTTTTTGTCTTTATTTATTGTTTATGATAATTCGCAGTGAAAAAGTTTATTTGTGTGTTCGTTTATGTCGACGGTTTTGTTTAAATGATTGTTGTTGTTGTTTGTTGTTGAAGTATCGATTTTAACTGGAACAACATTCAATCGCGTGCGATTTGTTTTTTTTTTGCATGTGTGTTGTTCGGTGTTAAAATATTTTAATATCACGGAATTGTAATCAGTGATTCAAAAGTCAAACTATTTCGATAGAGGCTTAATTTTGAATACGGTCGATCTCGATATGGCACACGTCTCTTTTGTCAAATCTCTTTTGAATTGATTGGCGTCTTGAAGGCCTGATAAACCAGATCCTCTCCCGGAATAGAATGACAAATTTTTATTCAGTGTGGAAATGTTCCTCTCCTTCAATTCGAACAAATAAATTATTCAAATGAATTTGTGCCCATTGACCGGGCGAACACAATCAAATGCACACAATTAAACACATTTTTGTACTAAGAAAATTCCGAATGGAAAAAGAGCCAAACACCAGCACAAAATATTCATTGAAACAACGAAAGAAACCAACACCAACCAACCAACGAAAAAAAAAAATAATTAATAAATCAAATCGATTTAATTCAATAATACATTTTTAACATATTTGCAGTCGGGTGTGTGATAGCCTCGTCACATTTAACTTTGAATTTCATTTTGAATATGAATTATATTATTGCCGTTTTTTCCCTGTCTTTCGTCGAATGATTAACCGAACACCCAACAATAAACGTGTATGATCAAGCTGATTTCATTCTTTTGAACATCAAATTTTATGGTGACGAATTTTTAACAAAAATTCAGCGAAAACTGACAAAAAACAACGATAGTTGGTAAATAAATAAAAAAAAAAACAAAAAAAGAATCGCTTACTTTTTGGTCAGCTTGCTTAGCACATGTAATAATGTTAATCATCCGATGCAGTTGAGTATCCGTTCGCCTTCGTATTCGCACTTATTAGTTATTACCCTTCCGAAAATGAATTTATTTGTTTCTTTTTTTTTGTTTTTCCTCTTTAAAGTCCAAATCATCAGTGGTGTGTTTGTTTCTTTTTTTTATTTGCTCGAAAGATTTTCACAATTTTTTGCCTTTTTTTTACAATTCATCAAATAAAAACTCAAAAAGAGGGAATCAAATCGATTATCATTTTATTATTTATATTAAAGTGCACTTGAATTCATTTATAAAGTTAGAGACACACAAAACAAAGCTTTCAAATATTCGCTGATTAGATTGTCAATAACGGATTAAAATCATTTAACGGAAGAAATAAAGATCGTTTAAACAAACAAACAAAAAATCATAACGAAAAACTTTTGTGAACTGAATTTTTTTTTCCTTCGTGTTTTGCTTCGAAACGCACACAGGACTCGTTTTGTTTTGATAAGAAAGAAATATTATGTTCTGTTTACATTTGTATATATTCATTCCTTGGGATTTTTCATCTTTACTTTGCTTTGCGTTGCTAATTTTTATTGTATATTTTTTTTTATTATAATTTTTTTCGAAAAAAAAAAACGCTTTTTTTCATAGAAATATTTTGTCAACAACTGAGATTATCAACAAAAAAACGAGTTTGCATTATATTTCAAATGTTTGCTCTTGTTTGGTGATGCTAATTTTTTTCCTTTTGTTATCCATCAAAATGTTTCGATTCAAATCGACGAAGTCAAAGTTTTCTGTCTCTCTCTCTCTTTCTGGCTCCAGCTTTTTTTCTTGCTGATTTTTCTTTAGGTTTTTGTTAAACTTTTGCCGAAAATTTTGTTACTTTTATTTCCCATCTTCTCAGAGTTGAATAAGAAATGAAAACGGGTGAAATTTTTTTTTTTAATGATTTTGATTGTTTTTCGGGTAATGTTTCGTTTTAGTGTTTTTTCGTGTAAAATTAAAAACAATTAAAATTCCGAACAACAAAAATATATATATATATAAATAATGTGACAAACATACAACAAAAGAAAAACCGATATGATCAGCCTGCATTGGATCGATCTTGTCGGTCGTGTGTTTAAACCGATACTAAATTTCATAACTGGCATCGATGTACAATGTAGTAGGGCATAACATTCTCTTATGGTTGTGTGCTAACGTGTTGGACGGAATGGCGTTGGGCATAGAGGCATTACGAACCAACAGACGAACGAAAGAAGCAACAGCAAACAAAATAAGAAAAAAAAAAAAACAAAAATGAAAAAATCCGAACTAATGACAGTGTGCTTTGCCTTGTGTGTGCCTTCATACGTATGTACAATATCGAGTGTGTGATATGATGCGAAGGCACTATATTGTTGCATGCTCTATACTTATAGCATTGCCTGTTTATATGTGACGAACGGCAGCAATAGCAATAGCAACAGCAGCGATTAAGCACACACAGCATTACGATTCGTCCATCGCCTGCCTGCTTGCCTGAATGCTTGTTCGCTTGCCTGTACTCTGATTGAATATACTACTGTACTGGTTGAATGCGAATGTGATTGTGAATGTGTGTGTTTATATTAGTATAGTTTAAGTTTTGCTGTTGCATGTGCTACGGAATAAGAATTTGTCTTACGTTCCTTTACACGCTCGCTTTGCTAGGCAATTGTGACGTATTTTTGGTCTCTTCAATATTCAATGGTTTTTTTTCCTTCTTTTAGTTGTGTACTCTTGTTGCGTCTCATCCGACGCATTCATACACCAAAAATGAAATTTAATGTTTTGCATTATGTTTTATTACATTTCTTGATTAACACAAACAATATGTAGGTACATATTCCCTTCCGTAGTTTAGCTCTCGCATATAACATATAATCAATTCGTTGGCCATCCTCAATATTATTATTGCAATTTATTAAGTATTATTCGATTCGAGCATGCATATGCAATATGCATATATATATGTGAGAACAAAAACATTGTACAGCAAACATCAGCTACTATATGTATAGCTGAGCTACATTGCAATGAACCTTGTTTCGTGGGACTTTGTAAGTTTAATTCAATGACCATCACATTTATGACCTGGCTCTCAAATATTATAATATTTATTCATTTATTTGAAAATTGTGCGAATTAATTTGTTTGCAATTGAATGTTTTGTGTCACGAGCCAAGATAAGGCAGCTTCAGTGGCCGTATATAAATCACATGGCCATCAATGATAAAATAAAAAAAAAAAAAAAAAACAATCATCGAATCGAGAATATTGTATCAAAATTTACAGATGCAAAAATTTGCACATTTCATTTGTAATGCACAATAGCTGCTGCAAAATCCAAACTAAAAAAACGTGTGTGCAAAAGAGAGAGAAAAAAAAACAAGAATACAATCCCGAAAGACACATGACGAATGCGTCCAAGAGTGTATGTGTTTCGAATGTTGCGGGTTGCGCAATTAAAATATATTGCGAACCTCCTATTTTTTTCTCCGTTCAATCATTCCTTTGCACGAGCTTGACCATTGAATAACCACACTGTTCCACCTAAACCGTCGCATCACAAGCAGAAAAGATCATTTTAAACTTGTATTAACAACAACAATAATATTGGCAATTCAAATGATTCACGATTGGTGTGATCATATTCAATATCTGGCCATTGAAAAAAAAAAACAAAACAAAATAATATCAACAAAAAACTATTATTTAACAAGAGAGAGAGAGAGAGAGAGAGATAGAGAGGGAGAGACTCATACGATAGACGAATACAAATAACATATTAAACTCTTTGCTAACCACTCCAAACGGAGTCCAATGACGGAATTATAAAATCAATTGTGATGCGATAAAAAGTGAGGGAGGCTGATCCAATGATCATCATTTAAGCAAACGTTATTATTTGAATATTAAGCGTAAACAGTTTGTGGTTTTTTCTTTCTTGGTCGTATTTTGTATCCCCGTTTGTGTACCATGTACGAATCATCATTTGTATTTGTAAGATGTACGGTTTTTCGTCTGGGTTCAGAGATCTTTAGCCGACTCTGCTACATTCGTTGTGTTCATGTGAATGATTTCCAAAAAAAAAAAAACAAAAAAAATTCTTTTCAATTTCTTCATTTTAATTTGAAGTTTATTTTCTGCCAACGCATCGAATTGAATGCGACGAATTGTTTAAGAAGAATGATGAATTCATTTAAATTTTGCTATACAACCGATTACGACAATATGCAATCACACATAAAACATAACTAAAGACGTTAGGTTTCTTTTCTTTTGTTATGGTTCGACCACCCTACAATTCAAATCGTGGGAACGAACATAATTCTGACTTCTGGCTTTGATTTGTTGGGCTATACCAGGGCAACACATAAAACTATACATATACATAAATACTGACAATGTGACAACGGTAAGTAACAGCTACAATTCATTTTTAATGACATAACATGTATAATATATGAAGTTTTTGTAGATATCTGTACCGAAATACCAACAACACAAACAAATGGTGACTACTGATGACTCTCTTTTCTTCATATGAAATTACGTCACACACAAAAGAATTTTCACCTCTCATTTGTGCCCGAAAGCACAAACGCACATAAAAACAATAACACACAGAATTTAATCAGAACAATGAAGCTGACTGATGTGAAGAGGTTTTCGAAGAGAGGGAGCAATGAGCGATGAGCGATGAACGCTGAACGAATAAAAGAATCGCTATTTTTCTTCAATTTCTTTATTGTGTTTTTTTTGTTTTTCATTTGTTGGGCCAAAACGAGAACACACACAATGTACGTATTACAGCGTAATGGCGCAACAAACTTAATAAAATTCGAATTAAAAAAATGAACAAAGCACCACGAAAGTGCACGAAAGCCATCACCTAAAACAAGAAACCAAAAATGTTTAAATTGAAATGTAGCAAAATTTACTTGTCTAATTGGACAGCAGTGAGCTGATTTTCTTCACCATTTTTTTTTTCATCTAAATATGACATGAAAAAAATGCAGGCGTCGTTTTTGCAAAAAGAAAAAATAAATAGCAAACTTTGACTGAAATCCCGTGAGATAAATGGCAAAGCCAAATGTAAACTACATCCTGGATGGAAACATAAACTTGGGGATGCATTTTGCAAATGCTATTCGTCATCTGGTACCTTGATGGCAATTTTGTCCAATTGATTTACCATGGCAAAAAAAAAATAATAATAATATCGAAACTTGTATTAGCAAACGGAATTGCATTCGTTGGTTGGTCGTCTTTTGTTGCACAATATTTATTCTAGAAACGACGCAACAACATCGTAGTCGGAAAAAGTTGGGGTGACAAAACAAAAGCCAGATTTTTTTTTTTAACGAGCATTAGAACTATCGCAAGATAGACGCGCAACAAGCAGATGTGTGTTGTCATGATTTTAATGTTCATGTAAATACATATTGAAACCACCCTGCAAATCAACAAAAATAAAGCGTCATCATCGTGCATATCGTTTGAAAGACGACGACGACGACGACGAAGAAAAATCTACAAAACGATGAAACCCTCGCCACATCGCATCTTTATTGGGTATTGCGTTCCTGTAAAAAAAGCACAAACATTCATTTTATGATTGTTCTTCTTTTATTTGTATTCTTGCGATTGCAAATTTGCTTATGAGATGCTTTACAACGTCATTTAACAATTGATTAGATTGTGTGCGTGTGTGTGTGTGTTTTTTTATGTATAGCAAATCTTTGGAAGTATCTCTAATTCAAATTCATGGATATTTTAAGATATTCAATTTCTTTTCGATTTAAGATGCCGGCAAACGTCTCCTCAAATGTCAGCCCATTCAAAAATTATCATTTTGATTGCACCATTCGATGTAATTGATGGATGACGTTTAGTCGCAATTGCACTGCAGAAGAAATAGGCAAAATCCAAACTCAAATCATCATAACGCCAAATAAGATTTGATGTTAGGATGCAACTGCGTAGTTTTTATTCGCCTTTATTTGTTTTCATTCGTCATTTGTATGACTGCATGACTGTACGAAATAATAATCATCAGTGAATATAATGTTCCAAATACTGGTATGGACACGTCATCCAACTAAATCACAAATCCGAAAACTGGAAAAAGGGGTGCAATTTTCTCACGCATAAGTTTTCCTTCGGGCAAAATTGCCATTGTATGGCATTGTTGTAATGCGCACATGTGTATGCATACCGTTTCATACCGTTCCGTTCTGCTGTAATGTATCGTAAAATATGAGTGAGTGGTTCTTTCTTTTTTGCTAAGATGATCGTATATATCGTATTCCTATTGTAAGATTCATAAAAATAATATTATATATTATGGTGCAATGTGTGTGTATGTTACTGTGTACTGTGTATTAGATGCCGACTGCCAACAATTTTCCATATTGAAATGCCTTTACTTAGAGGGTGCCAAATCTTCACTATACACTCACGTAACCATTCATTCATTTTGGCTATAGAACGGCACAAATAAAACAAAACACAATTCAAATTGAATCACAAAGAAGTTACAATAAACAATTGAATGATTCACTACTACCTATTTGAATGATTGAAGAAAAATCGAAAAAAAAAAATATTTTCATAAGACCGGAGGACAAAAAGAAAGAAAAAAAACCATCCAAACAAATTCAAAGCGCAATTGGAATATTTTATTGTTAATCGTTCATTGTTATTCAAGTTATAACCACGCCACATGAGAGCATTTTGTCAATTGTCCGAATGTTGAGCTCCTTGCCATTGAATTAAATCGCAATTTCTCGTTTTCTTCTATTGTCTTCGCATTGTTGTTTTTGTTTTGTGTGTGTGTATGTATGTTTATTCTGGTCAGTTGTCCATTCCCCGGCAACAAAACCAACCGATATATACATATTTTCATTTGATTAAGATTTGCGCAAGGATTTTCAAAAGCATCGCCAATTCATTGTTATTATTAATCATTACGCTTCGAATGACACATGTGGCTGGGCCCATTCGAGACTTCGAATATTCTCACCTTCAATCATCATCCCATTCTATCGTCGTGAATGGTTAAATTGAAAGCAAAAAAAAAAAAAATTTCCCAAGCATAACAAATCCTATTCAAAACCACCCTTCCGACCAACTTGAATGTATATACATATATATATATATGATTATGATCGCATAGCCGACCAAATACAGATACATAGTTTGAATCGAATTTGCATATGAAAACATTCCGAAATTTGGAGCTGATGATTCCAAGTGCGATGCGAAATACATGAATGTGGGATAAGTTTTTTTTTCTTTTTTTTCTTTCATTCATTCACTTCGCCATTTATTTGAACATATTCTTTCGCTTTTAATATGCGTCATCGTTAAAAGTTTAATCGGTCCGTGAGCAAACCAAGCATACTTATGCATCAAACGCCCTTTGAACTTCAAAAGAATTGAATCTGATGACAGTGACGAAGTGAAACAGTAAATTTTATAAATGAATACATATTACATTTCATATGCGCATTGCGTTGTCATAGTTTGTAGTTTTCAGTTTTCAATGGGCTCATAAGATGCTTTCCAAACAAAAAAACAAAAAAAAAACATAAGAAGAAAAGTCCATTTGGGGTGTTTAATGCGCACCTTTTCAATATATCGAACATCTTTCAAAATTGTATCGTTTGCTGTTGCTACGCCAAGTTTTTGAGAAAACGCGTAGAAAAATCTACTCAATCACCGCACACAATGAATAGAATAATGTCTGGATATATCGCGGTGACATTCGTACAACATATACGTTTTTATGTACACAGAATATACCAATATAAAACTATGGAAAAGCGATGACAATGCTACCATTTATTATGGATAATAAATTTGTTATTTTCGATTGTTATTTTAAGCGATTCTCAGCGAACGATCGACCAATGCGTTTCTTCTTTTTTCGTTAACAAAGAAAGAAAGAAAAAAATAACAAATAAATAAATATAAATAAATCGAAACGTAATCTCGAAAAGAATTTAATCGATTTTAATAATAATAAAAAAAAAAACTGAACGGATTAAATGATCAAATGATGACATCGAATAACATCATTGGTTGTTGGTCGTTAGTTCAATCGAAATTTCACCAAAAAAAAAAAAAAAGAGCCAAAAAACTTCAAAAGAAAAAGGAAAAATTTTTCGTTTGAATTTAACGAACCAATAAAAGCAATATATCCAAAATCATGTACTCTGGTTCTGAAGAGAATACCATTCAAATTATATGTGTTTTATTTAACGGCTTAATTACAGGGCAATCGTTAAATGCATTTATGAAATAAAATATTTTTGTTACATTTCCAATTCACAGTCATCTCTGTGCCACAAAGATCTGTGCGGATCGGTAATAATCTTCGAAAACCCATATAAATTGAGAGTCCAACAAACAGGCCGAATTCAAACATTCGAAATCGCATCTAATGAAATGTTTTGGCCGAATGTTTTCATTCAAAATGCGAAAATGGCCGAAATGAAAAAAAAAAAACAAAAAAAAAAATATATTTACCGCCAACGTAAAATTGATCTTAAATATGTACGGTGCTCTTAAATGGAGCGCACGCATAAACTATGCAATTATGCATTTTGTTTGATGATACTTTTTCCTGTTTTAAAATTTTTAATTTTCTTCCCTTTTTTTTTCTTCTTTAATGGATAACTTGTGTTGAGCTCGGCACAAGAAATTCTTAATCGGTTGCATTGAATGATATCAAAAACGTTTAGTGTCTATAATTTGGTTTCAGTAAAATCGAAGCTTATTTTCGTTTCGTTTCGTTTTTTTTGCCTTTTTTTTTGTTGTTGTGATGGTGTTCATTGTGTGCCAATGGAGGAAATCATTTTTCTCTTATTCGGCTTGTTTTTCCCATTCTGATCTCGATTGGTTGGCCACAAGTCACATTTTGGTTTTTACACAATGATTAGTGCGTGTGCATTGTGCATATGCATTTCAATCAAATCAGCATAAAAATGCCGAATCTTAAATCAACCATTTCAATCCCCACTCGAGCGCCACATTCATATTTTTTCCTTCTTTCTTTTTCTCTCTCTCTCTCTCTCT
>GL501544.1:1052182-1070758 GCA_000149185.1 Mayetiola destructor
TTTCTTTCTTCTTTTCTTTCTTCTCTCTCTCTCTCTCTCTCTCTCTCTCTCTCTCGCTTGTTTGTGATTTTTTATATATACAAAAATGTATAGAAAAATTCGAAATGAATGTGTTATTTGATGTCATTAAGAAACAAAACGTGAAACGCGAAAATAAATAATCGAATGAATGAATCCAAACGACATACCTATGAAAAACGTTCCAACGATTCGTTAACAGTTTTTTTTTCGGTTGTTGTATTTTGTTTTTTTTTGTGCGCTGCCTCTTCTTCTGTTCAATCTTTAATGTTTGATTCCTTTTTTTTCATTCGCAGTCGATTTTGTTTTACATTTCATTCTGAACCAATCATCATTAACCACGTCATTTGAATATTTATAAAACAATGACTCGAAAACGGATCAACAAACCACCGTACAAACATCACAGATATATTCGAATTGGAATATCATTTTGATGAATCTTTTGGTTTTGTTTTGGGCCTGATGCATTTTTTTCCATTTATTTTGCCCATGGATTTTCGATTTTAAATGATTGTTTAATGATATGATTTGTTTTGATTCGTGTTATTGCTACTCAAGACGCTCTTTTCTTTCATTTTCTTCAACTGTGAATTGATACGAATGAAACACGAAATGCAATTATATCAAAACGATTTAATAATGAGACGGTGAATGCAGTTGAATCGGGGCATTTTTATGCAGTTTTGTACACAAACGAATCACACAAACTGGATGACGGAATACAGAATGTATGTGTGTTTGTGTGTTTGTGCTCCGTTTGGATGGGGGATAAATGGCATTAAATGGTTACAAAACGAACGGCTTTTGGAATTCAAGACAGATAAAATCGAACCAGCATTCAAATGCGGTGAATAGATGATGTTTGTCTATAATTTTACAGATTTAACACTGTGCTGTGCCACACAATCATTTTGCATTCATCATTTAACAGCATACATGCTGTATTATATTGCTTTGTATCATCATCATTCATTTAATCAAATCGAAATGGAAAAGACAAAGAACAATAATTTTAAAATGTTATTTATATTCTTTCACTTGATGTCTGATATCGTTGGATTTTAGGATGTTTGCCTATTAGCACACAAAAAAAGCAACAACAACAAAAAAAACAAAAAAACAAAAAACCGAAATAATCCTCTTCAAATGGATATTCGCGCTGAAAATACAATATGTTATTAGTTGTGACTTGAAATCATTCCATATCTCCTGCGGCTTATTGTTTTCGGCGACGTTTTCGTTTCGCTTTGGCACTGTTCATTATTTTGGATTTCGAATTTTTTTCGAAAAGATAATGGAATAGGCGAAATGTTTTCGGAAAAATTCCAATTCAAAATGGAATTATTCCTAATTCCTGCGAATCGATTTGCTTGCTCAGTCGACAGCCATCAGACACAAAAACATTTTCTGCAGCATTATTATTATGTATCTGAAACGACATAAAAATTGCAAATAAAACAAAATGAAGATGGTTTAGACATCAGACGACAAACGGAAGCAAATATAACAACAATAACAATATTTCCTGTTTTTCAATTGCATCAAATGACAATGGAAATGGTATGAGGAGAGCAAAAATATGAATATAAATCCATTCATTCGGCTGTTATTATGGATTTGAATGGAATTGAATACAAAGTATTATAGATTTATTTTTCTTCTTCAAAATTGTTGGAATTTCTTTCACTATTTCCATATATATATATAAGAAATGCAGTGTTTGGTTGTCGTGTATCGATGGTTTGTGTACATTTTTCGAAAAAAAAAAATCAGAGCAAAAGATCTGCTGACTGTTGGGCACGTGTTCAAATCCCTTGAAGCAGTTCGTTATTCGTTATTCGTTAGTCGTGATGATCATCAACGTATCAACGATGCATGCTCATCGTACGGCGATTTTAAATTCAAATAAAACAAGCAAAATTTTTGCACCATTTTATGACTGACATTCAACATTCAATCAGCCAACATACATCTACAAAATCATCATCACATATTGTTGAATGTTTCAGTGAAAACTGATTTGTTGCGAATTTGTACGAATTGCATTATTGGATTGATTGCGTTTAAAATGGATTTATGTCTGTATATCTCAATTGAATAATAGTTTTTTTCGTAGCGCGGCCAAAATAAAAACTCTTCAAAAAATGAAAAATGAATCGTTCGAAGGAGTGGAAGAAAAGAGTATAAGAGAGAGAGATAAAGATAATAATAATTATTTTGGCACGATCCGAATCTTGATAAGCCACTGCTAATAACATTGAAAGGATCTTATTGAAAAATTATTATTGTTTGAGCGGCAGCACACTTACTTATTGTAGCTCAAAGATACACAACAGAAGAAAAGAAAAAAAAAAGCACACAGAGTACAACGGCCACATTTCAAAAGAAATCGAAGGTGAATACACATAAAAGCCAAACACATTACACACAGAGCATCTGCTAACTGATTTCGCGCCTTCTTTACCTTCTTTTTCAAAGATGTGCACACACATCAACTACCGAAATAAGAAATTCTAAATATTCCACACACACACACACACCACCATCATCATACATTATCCGAAACTTTGAACTGTTTGATATGGTTTAATGTTTTTTGAATGTTGTGAGCATCATGAGCAACAACAAATTCAATTTTGTTCAGATTCAGTTGTTTCGCTTGAAAATGACAAAAATCCAATTCAACTACATATTTGAAATGATGTTCACTTCCTCGTATATCACAGTCCGTTCGTTTTGATGGCATTACCTGTGTATGCAATCTGAATTGAATCGTCCACAAGAAATTAGAAAACAACCCGAAAAGAGATAGAAGAAGAAAAGCAAAGTAAAGCAAAAAAATTGGAAAAACAATATCAAAAAAGAAACTTTTTGAATCAAAACAAAAATGAAAATTATTTGTCGTGTCCTTATTATTATTATTATGGTATGAGAGTATGATGTGTGTTCGCGTGTATGAGCATCTGAATCTTCTGTTTCTAGCATCCAAACCATGATATATGAAATGCTTCGAGAAAAAAAAAAATTTGTAACAAAAGATAAGATGATGTTTTTGGTCACATGAAAAGTGGGCTTTGTTCATTCATCGTTAAGATCAGAACAACAACATACACAGCAGGCATCACACATTCAACAATGGCCAAATGATGTAAACAAATTCACAAAATACGCATCAACAATAATACGGAGAGAGAGAAAAAAAGAGAAGGCATCTTTGGAAATGTTAAGAAGCAGACGATGAAAAAATGCTTTCAATTTTCTGAAATACTGAATGTATAACGAAAAACCGAAGACGACGATGCAATGGTCAACAATTTGTGATTTATGGTCAAATTGAGCATCAATTGCTTGTGTAAACAACAAAACCCGGCATCCGTGTACATTAAGAAAAAAACAGAAAACTCTAAAAACTATAAAACAAAAACCATCGCATATCCAATCAAACCGATCATAATAATTATTATTCAGATTCAGATTCAGTTTTCGAAGGAGAAATCTAAAATGCAAATTCCGTCCATGGTTCATTCTCTGTTATTTTTGCATCTAATTGAGTGTTGGTGGTATCTTTGAGTTTGTTTTCTATTTTATTAAATGTTTTAAGTAGCAAAGCAAAGCGTTAAATGTAAAAGCCATGCACGCAAATCAATCGATCGCGTGTTTAATCATAAGTTTTTCATTCATCGATATGATGATTATTATTTGCCTGGTTGGCTCACTGCAACGGTTCAACCACCATTATTATTATTATTAAATGGCCGAGAAATGAATACAAAAAAAAAACGAAATTATTTTATCCATTCCGTGACGGCTTCCGATCTAATTTGATTAGAGAGCTAAATTTGGCCAAGAATACCGCGCAAATGAATATGATAGATCCCAAATGAAATGAGATCCGGATTGAAAGAAGACGAACCCAATGCACACAACAATAGGATAGTTTAGAATGAGACGAAAAAATTTCATAAAAAGCGTAACCAATGTTTTTTCTCTGGTTTGCTTCGTGTTGTGATTATCTTCTTTTTTTTTTATGAAATGATCAGAACGTGAAATGGGGGCTGTTGACTGATGTTCAAACTTAACGCTCGTCTCGTTGGTTGTTCTCAATTTTTGATAGTTTTTTTTTTCTGCGCAATTCAATTCAGAAGAACGAAGACATACATTATGCGCTTCTGTTTCGGAAACTACGAACTAAGAATATAATATTTTATATGATGATCATTCAACACACATTAGACAGACCCTTGCACGAAGCGCGCAAAATAAGCAGATAAAAAAAAATAGAATCGAAGAGAAAAAATAAAATCTTAAAAATAAAACGAATAATGAGGATGATGTGCAACGGCATGAAAACGATTATTACGTGAATGTGTGCGTTTGTGTATGTTTGTGTGAGAGTATTTATTAACATTTCCGAATTTCTTTTGTCCTTCGTCTATTCTTCCTTCAACTCTCTCTCGTTTGTTGCTTTCGAGCTATGGTTCCCTGTTGAGTGTTGAGACTAAATTCTATTGATCAATAGACAGTTACATGTAATGTTAATAGCGGCGCTAAAATGAGATACCATTTTTGCTTCTGAATTTTCTATTTCTCCCGTTCAAATCAGTACAGTGTTCCGCACATTGATTATTATTATTATTATTATTATGATTTTAAAAGTGTTTTTTGTACATGCGTTTTACGATACCTTTACTATTATTTCACAGCAAACCAAAAACTTGAATTTCGATACAATACGAGGGTATTTTATCGTCAAGTTCCATCAATGTATACAAATTGTATAAAATTGTATTTGCACCCTATGTGTTGCCAGTTGCCAGTCCCTCTACAAGTAGTTTTATTATTTTCTGTTTTTTTTTTTGCTTCCAGTGCTTGAAGAGGATACGCGAAACTTATAACGCGAAGCGAAGCCAAATTGTTATTTCAGTCCTATGCTATGCTTATATATTCATTCGTTCGACCTAAGCAAAGAGAAAACAAAAAAACAAAGAAAATTAATAAATAAAAAAAAAAAAAATCAAACAAAACCATTTATAAAATACCGACGCCACTTTATATGCGTGCAATGGTATTCAATCATTCGCCAGTCCATTGTTGTGTATTGCATTCAATTCAAATGTATTCAACTGAAGGATAAATTGCAAACAATAGAGAGAGAAGAAGATGATGTCAGTTGAATGTAATGTCAATTTACCATGGAAATGTACGTCGACTTCATTGGTGGGGTGCAATACTGAGGTGAGCAGTGACGACGTACGAATCCATTGTATATGTATATTTTCCAATAGAACGAAAGACGGATTATGAATTTCGTGGGCCAATTGTGGGAAATTTCGTTTTCATCTTGGCCTGTTTGCTAAAATTGTATAGATGGTTTTTTTTTTTTTTTTCATTACAATAAGTTTTCATCGATACGGAACGCTGTTTGATCGCACACCGAGAACCGGAGAGCTGTTAACCGAATACATAAGTACTGAGCACATATGCAAGAATTTCATCATTTTCGATTTGTATAAATGCAATTAAACGTAGGAAAAATGTACGCACATTACCATTCCCATTTCTCACAAAATAGCAACGTCGCGTAATTGAAACCAGTTAGACTGGTTATTTGATTTTTCATTGTTTAATTCGACATTAAAAATAAAAAAAATTAATTTCAAATGGAAATAAAAGCGAGAAAAAAAAACGACATAGAAAAAGATAAATTCAAAGACATTTTATTGTGATTGGCTTTTTTTCTGTTTTTCTTCTTTTTCTATCCATTATTTGTACAAACAATAAACGATCATTATTATTAGATGGCCCATGCCTACAATGGCAAGAACATAAAATCATTCGTCTGTAATTTCTTTTTTGCAATCAAAAGAAATGAAAAAAAGAATTGAAATGAAATAAAAAGCCGTCATTTTCGGAACTTTATCAATTTCGCCGTTCGGACAAATTATCCTGCTAATCACAAAGATTGGCGGTGCTCGATTTTTTTGGGAAGTAAAATTCCAGTTCCATAGATTTCATTCGATCGTCGACGTTGTGAATGGTGATTGAGTGTAATCGGTAATCGATATACCAATGCATTATCAACTGTGATCATCATTTTTATTTCAGATTTATTGGCAGATGTTCCATCGTTGTCACACGGTAAATCCATTCAAACATCGGAATAAATCTTTTCATTCGAAAGAAAAAAAAAATCTAAGGAGAAAAAAACACACACAAACCATCAGATGCAGTTTGGTTGGCGCACGCGCCAAAATAGAATCATCATTTTAATGCCAACAACCTACAAAAATATTTTTTCATCTGATTTTTGTTGTTCATGTTTTTTGTTTTTTAGTTTTTTTTTTTTTTTGGGTCGCATTGTTTGACTATTTGTTCAATATTATGTTTTTGAGGATAATAGAATTCAAATGCAGACCATCTAGCACCACCGCAATCGTAAAATATGTATGTGTGTGTGTGTGTCTAGTTCGTATCTTAAAATCGGTGTCAGTTATGCGACAATGTTCGGAAATCAAGCGATCACATCCGAATATGTAAAAAGAACCGAAACCAATGCTTCAGAAGAAGAAGGAGCAGAAAAGAAGGAATAAGAATTTGATCTTGTCTCCATTGTTCGTTCATTCGGTAAGCATATTATTACTCGAAATGTTTCGTTGATTCAACTTTCTTCATCTAACTCACGCGATAGCATCAGATGATACGTAAGATTTGCCGAAAAAAAAAATCCATAAAAAAAAATTACAAACATTCAATTGGCGGGCGTATGTAACAAACGCAATAGTAACAATCTAATTTATCTTAGCTCTCATTGAAAACCACGAAAAAAATTTCAATTAAAATCATTTGATATGATGGTTGTTTTGTTTTTGATGCCAATGGCACATGCCCATCATGTTTCTGTTTGTGTTATTTAATTTTGTTCGTCTTTTTTGATTCATTGTCGACGGAGTCAGATTTGTATGAAACGATAGCAAAAGTAAAAAGGTTATACGTATTGTGTGTTGTGTCTAGCAAAAAATGCACACACACACACACACACACATCAAAAATATTGTGTGTGTGTGCACATGTGCCCTGTAAATTTCGAACAATATTTTTAAAATTGCATCAGCTGTTTGAACTTTAATTTAACTGCTAAGCAAATTCCCCATTCAGTATTTCTTTGAAGATTTTGTTCGGAAATTTTTGCCATCCAAATAAATTTTCTCGTTAGCTCAATATTGAAGATCGTTTGACAATTCGAATTTAACTTAAATAATCATTCATCGGAAGCGCATTCAATGCATTTTGTTCGATTTGCAGCGGGGGAAAATGCTGGGTAATAACATCAACAGCTGATGATAGTTGTTTGTCTTATTTCTTCTTCTCCTTCTATTTTTTTTTCCTTTCATTCAATTTTTCAATTTAAAATGTTACAAATTTGAAAGGAAATCGTAACAATGATCGAACACAAGATTATGTGACATAAAAGATTCATGCAAAGAAAATGCATTTCGAAATAATTCAATTTTTACCTGCGACGATTCGTTCCGAGATTGGAAAATACCTTGGATTCGTACGCATAAAAGGTCACTGAACACACTCGAATGAAAAAAAAGATGATTTTTAATTTTGATTTATCATCGTCGACATATCGAACGTATACCCGCATAGTCAATTACCGCACACACACACACATATAAAAACGATGCGAACGCATTTAATTTCACTTTTCAAAGATTTTGCCAACACTTCAATCAAATTTCATCTTCGATTTAAATACATTTTTTTTTTTTTCGTTTCTTTGCTAGCTCGAAATGTTCGGGCCAACAAGATGTTCAAAATATATCGTTTGAAATGAAATTTGATCATGAAATTTATGGATGGCAGGATTTTAATTACGGTTGAAGTTTTTTTTTTTATTATTATTAATTTTGGCGTCGATGTGAAGAGACTGAACAAAATTGATGCATAATAATGAATATTTACATTCATCATCTATGAACTTCTGACACAGAGAAAAAGAAATGATTAAAATGTTAAAGCAACCGATGTTAGATTATGGCGGTTGGTTTAAAAAAAGGGTTATAAAATAGACCAAACCATCATCATCATATAAAACTTCAAAATTCTTGGAATGATTTTGATTTTCTGTCATTTTTCTCTCTCTCTCTCTCCGTATAGTTCATTCTTCTATTCTTCGGTTCGGTTTGTTGACCAAAGAAGTGAATTCTTGAGAAATTCTCTTCTTCATTTGGTTCACGGCGATCGGTAACAAATATTGTGTTATATAAATTGAGCTCATTCACCGTTCGCATAAAATCCAAAATGTCCTCCAGCAAATAAAAATATTCATGGCAAATCCAGAGTGGGAACAGTAAACAAGCAAAGGATCGAAAAATTATGCGATAAAACTTATGATTCAAACTGAATCCAAATGAGAATGAAAAAATAAAATAAATAATAATAATAATAATAATAATAAGGGAAAAAACGGCGAAAAATCGAAAAAAAAATATGCAGAATGTCTAATGGAATGAATAAATAAAGTTTGCATTTTTTCCTGCAGACATGACGCCTACACCTGGGGATCAAGGTTAGATTTTCAGATTGTGCGACAATCTTTCGATATTTTTTCTCACTGTCCATTCCTCTTTTGTTTCGCCTAAAAAACAAAACCAAAACACACTCGATCATTTTTATCGTTCAAATAGCATTTGATGAAATCAAATCCCAGCGAAGAATAAAAATGTTGTACAAAGTTGCTTGCTTTGCGACAGTCTCACATAAGAGCAAACAAAAAAAAGGCCATCATCGCATCTCGCATCTAAACAAGAATCAAATGATATTAAAATAAAATTAAAAAAAAAAAATAAAAAATAAAAAATGCCACAGAAAAATGTTGATTCTGAGAAATTTCCATGGTAGAAATACGAAAGAGCAAACGATCGACAACGAAAATCCGAATCAAAAAGAGAATAAATACAACACACAGAAAAAAATCTTCATCGTCAAACAAGGTTGAATTTGAAAGACACAAAACAAAAAAAAAAGAAACGGCCAATTATGTTGCTTACTGTTGTTGATCATTGCCGCCAACGCTCCGAGACACAAAACACAATACACAAAAATCCATCGTGTATTTTGTAATTGACAAATTATTATGAATACGCGTCGTTTCGGCATACCATTGCCGATGATTCGTAAAAGAAGGCACAGCGACATAATGTCGTTTACAAATTAAAGAACGAACAATGCAAGAGTGAGTGCCAAAGTCAAAATATTCGCTTCGAAATGAAAAAAGAATGAAAAAAAAAAACGAAAAAGAAAAGAAAAAGATCCAAAATTCAAACAACAAAAAAAGAAATGAAAACCGAACCAATTTCAAAGAGCGAATATGTGTGTACGAGATGGCTTTGTTTCTTCATTCTCTTCCTTTTTCAAACAAATCAAACCGGTGATATTATTATATTATATTATATTATATGAGAGCAACCGGCAAGCCGATGTGAAACGAATGAAAAACCACAACGAAACGGCGACACTCATACAAGCGAAAAAAACAATATTCAGCTCAAGAAACGCAGCAAAATTTCAAGCAAACAACAATACCGACCATGCTAATAAAATGCGATTAAACAGACTAAATGACAGTGTGTTGACAGTAAATTACACCGTTGAAAAAGTGAAAAAAAAAACACACAGGCAAAACCAAACATGGCTAATGAAAAAAAAAAGGGAAAAAAATAAAAGATGAAAAGGCAAAAGCAAAAGCAAAAAAAAAAAAATAAGAAAAATAAAAAGACAATTCCATATAAATATGATTTAATTTGCTGTTACAAGGCGTTGATATGTGAATAAAATAACCCCGCACACATCAGACAGCCATAGTCATATTAGCCGTCACCGTAGTCCATAGAGAGGCAAATTACAATGAGAAAAAAAAATTATTATAAACGGAACGCACAAATTAACGCACTGAAAAAAAAACCCAAACTGAAAAGTGAAAGAATTAAACATAAAATAATATTAAAAGAAATGAGAAAATTTCAGTCAGATTTAGTTCAGAAATGATGTTCAATTTTTCAATGTTCATGTGAATGCATTTGAACTATAAAATGCTTGGGCTAAAGAATGAAGAGAATCGAAGGTCTCATCATCATCTTTATGTTTATACTTGTATGTTGGATTAATTGCAATGACAAAAGCGGTCAAAAGTTTATGACTTTTATTTTGGATTCTTTCAATATGAAAATCAGGCAACAAGAAAAAGAAGAAGAAGAAGAAGAAGAAGACGAAAAAAAGCAACAACAAATCACAACACCCGAAAGAGTGTCCAGCGTTCGACCGAATGAGAGATTTTATGTGTGTGGCTCATCTTTGACTCATGAATTTATTTCGTTGCGAAACCAATGAATATGTCCAGCGCGCCACAATTGAATCTGATTTCAGTGATGCCAAGCATTTGAAAATGATCTGCAATCGATTGATCAAGATACTTTCAACTGGTATGTCATTATATCATGTTGATTTGTATCCGACGCATCCATTTGAATGCACAGCATCAATGTGCATTGCCCCGTTCAAATGTTTAACAATTAGCTTCACTTGATTTATTGACAATTTTTCTAAAGAGTATTATTTTCATGTCTCATTTTCTTTTGCCTGCTGTTGATACAAGTTTATGTTGAAAAATGAGAGAAAAACCGCACAACGCACAACGGCTGAAAGACAACCATGGTAAATTTCTTCTATGTCCATTCGTGAAAGCATTAAATTTCGATCTAATCAATGATTTCGTTGCACTTACGAAGTTGTCATTCAATTCAGCTCAATGTGTGTGTGTGTGCGCGAACGCACTCCGTGTAAAAATGCAAATTTTCAATTTGAAATGTGGATAAAAAAGAAGGTTAAACGGATTTGCGCACGTGTAGTACATAGTTTGCTTCAAAAAATTCAGCATAAATTGACTGTTTTAAGTGATTTTATTTTTGCCTTCTTCTCTTTAACTTAACTTATTATATGTGTGTAGTCGCTTGTAGCTATTAAGCTGCGCCGCTTGAGATCGAGCCCAAAGATCTACTATATGCAAAAAGGAATTGATAAACTGGTGACGGAATGTTTATTAATTATGTTTGCATTGCATTTGGAAAATGGTTTCAGTTAATTGCATTCGCCGCATAAAATACATGCGGCGATAACACCAAATGTGAGAATCAAATGACGATAAAAATAAACGGAATCAATTAATGCGTTGGGTCTTGTATTTTGTATTCGGTTTTTTGAGTTGTTTTGTGTTGCCCCTTTTTGATTTAGATGATTTCTTCGTTTTATTCGAGTAGCGTTGAATATTTCCATTTTCATTTGGACAATTAGTTTCATCGGCACTTCGATGCAAAGTCTGGTATTTGTTTTAACGTTCAACATACAGACATATATGCAATGTATGTTCAATGTTCAATGTGCAAATATAAAATATTATTATCATCGTTTATTACGATTATGGCAAACACTTCATTTAAGATAGCTAAATTAAATTGATTTCATGTTTGCGCGCGCACTCTTTCAATTTTTACATACCACAAAACGGCCCTAATATCATAAGAAATATACATATAATAATGAAGAAAATCACAATCGGTTTCAAAGTGTTGAGCGTAACATGTATGTTACGGTGTGTCAAAAGCGCCACCGCGATATCTGTATATCGGCGGCTCAAAACATGTTTGTAATGTGTTGAATTTTCGAAGTCTGTTGTTGTTTGTTTTTGTAATTGGCGCTGTTTAATTTTTTCATTTCAATTGCAAATCACAAGCGACAATTTTTTTTTTTGTTTTTGTTTTGCCACACATTTGCCGATCAAACATGCACAAGATTATTATGGATTTGGCTTTGATTTAATTGCCAGCACACTTAAGCACACGCCGGTCATTTGTAACATTTTAAAATTCAACTGCATCAGGAAAAAAATTATAATAAAAAATTATTTAAGCGATAATTCATGTGAACCGTAAACAGTGAACCGTGAACAGTGAACAGTGATCATTCGAGTTATCCTACCGAAACGGAAGCACACCAAAAAAATCATCATACCATGGCATTGCATAGCATAGCATTCCCATTGGACACATTTACAATGGTTAAAATTGGTGGAAACGTGTGCCGCCACCAATTCATTGTGATTCACACATCGTAAAATAACAATTGAATGTGTTCAAGCATTTTTAAAGACATTCAATAAATATATATGTAAACGAATGAGAGAGAGAGAGATCACCGCCGACACAACACAAATAGCGTACATGCATATTTTCGCTTCGTTTCAATTGGCTCAAATTTGATCATAATTTTTTGTTTTTATGTGCATTGGGCCTCACGCCTATTTTCTATTCAATAAATTTTTGCGTTGTTTTTGTTTTGTTGTTTATTTTGTTCTGTTTCTTCATCGTTATATTCGTTATAAGCGCCGAACGCTTGAATTCACCCAAAAAGAAAAAATGAAAAAAAAAAACATTGAATGAGCTAAAGTTGGAAATAGAAACGGTTCACATGGCTGAAACAATGAATCGCATCAAATGTGTGAGCGATCTGTTTTATTGTATGGCATATGACATGAGCCGATGGTATATATTCTTTCGTTTTGTTGTTCCCCTTTTTTTTTTGAAATTGTTTTCTTGAAAGGTGCCTAATGCTTGTACCTTAATTAACTCATTCTCAATTACATTCAACATTTACGCAAATTGAAAAATTATTAAGATTATATGGTTCATAAATGCTAGGGGAATGCATGTTAAACATTCATTGGGTAATTGAAATATTGATCGTTGATCATCGATCGTCCACTAGTCGACTACTTTATAATAGGTGTTGATATGGAAAATGTTTCGCTTGATGAGGACACATCACCTCCGTACTAAACACTCAATACACCGTCAAACACTTGTTTATACAAAAAAAATAATTAATTTATTGAATGCATTCAATTTCAATCATCCGAATGAGAATTTTCTAAATCAGGTTAATTTGTATCCAGGAATCTACTTGAATTATTATTATTATTACTATCATAATGTAAAATTATTCAATTTTATTCAAAAAAAAAAGAAAAAAGTAAGTAGTTTGGAGCCTCAATGAAAATCGACTGAATTGATGGATTCGATTTATTTTATCTCAATGCATTTTCATTTGATTAGCAGTTGATTATATGTGCCAGGCGCTATACAGGTAGAACAGGTACAAGCTAAAATTGTTTTTGTTCAAATGTCCAGTGAGGGACAGAGAGTTATCGAATGGGAAATATATAAATTGACATGAATATATATATAGAATCGATCGACAGACGGGCTAAAAAATGAATCTAACTGCAGTGTAGCAGCAATTGAGTGGGCCCTGCTTTAAAGTATAGTGATTACCAGCATGGAAAAATCATATGTTGCAGTTGGAGAGGAAGGGAGAAGAGCAAAAAAACAAAATAATATACAGCCCACTGTATGTAATGAACATTGAATACATACATATACTTGTCGCCTGAAGCAAATCAAATGAAGACGATGAAAATGGCAACAAAAATTACACGTTAAAAGCACGAGATAAAAATGAACACAGTTCCCTAGCACTGAAAATAATAATGAATGTTAAAGCAAAAGAGACAGAAGAATACCACAGGCAAAAATGATGAGTCCATCAATTGAGATGATGTGTACACACAGTTTTGGCCTTAGCACCACGCAATTGATGATAATAATAATAATGTATTCACTTGATATTTCGTTACTGTGAGCTACTTACTGAGAAAAAATTTATGCGGTAATAGTTTGGATGTTGAAACATGCGTATACACTGAACACTGGGCACCATGTTATAAGCGTGTCTGGGCTGACCAACTCATAAAAAAAAGTCACAGATGCATGGACATGTTCATGCTGAATTGTACATTGGACAATGAAAATATGCATACAGCAACAAAAAAAACAAAACAGTAACGATGAAGATTTTGTCCTTACGTTATCGCCTCAGCACAAATATCGCCCAGTTGCTAAACACATTGAAAATATTATATCATACGTTGATCATTTGGATTTTTGCTTTGTTTGGATCTTCATTTTGAGTTTTGTTTTTCATTCAGAGTTTGCCGCTTTGCGGTGTTTGACTACTTTATTATTCGAATTTATCCCGAATTTTGTGCGGAAAAATGGAACTTTGAGGTGATCAGCATGAGCTTTAAAAGAAGCTCTATCCTAGGACACAATGCGGGTTTAATGAAAAAAACAATTTCCATTAGCGATAACAAAAGCACAGTAAATCGGAATGAATTTTGAACCTAAAAACTTCTTTTATTTTATTAAATTGATAATATATTTTTACAAAATAACAGAATCAAATATCGTAAAAAGAAAGCCAATTATTTCTTGCAATACTTGCATGTGCATGGTTCGCGCCTTAACATCAAATATCTTAGACCCGTTCCCATCTGTTCCCCATGTGATAGTGCCCATGTTGGTTTGGAATTTCTCAATTTCCTATTGATTTCTTCCATTCTATTTTCATAAGTTGGATATAATGATTCACGAAAATATACAAACTTTAATATTTGCAATTTTGATTTTTTGTCGAAATTTTCGAGCATATTTTTCAGGGAATCGAAAACATTTTCATTAAAAGTTGTCGTAAATTCTTGGATATTTTTCAATTTCTCAATACATTTTATGGCATTATATCCATCCACTAAAAGTTCCAATATTTTAAATTCCTTGAATTGTTCGATAAAATTTATGATTCGACCATCCGTGTAAAATCCATTTAAGGTGAGCTTTTCCATCACTGGCAAAACAAGTGAAAGATTTCCGATTCCAAATACTTCGTTCATGTTATGTAACAAAATATGAAAGTGAGTCACTGATGAAAGTTTATATGCTGCGTCATCGTTTGTACGAAACAAAAAATTTTCACCAGGATATACAATTTTAAGTGTTTTTAACTTCGTCAAATGTTCAGCAATCGAATGCATTGTCTTCGATTTTTGGGGCTTAAAAAGAGAAATCATCGTTATATTCGGATTATTTGCAAAAATATCATCAAGTTGATTTTCTCTAATCGAATCACTGCCCAGCGATAATTCTTTCAATGTCTTTACATTTGCCAAGCAATTTTCATTGGCTACATCTCCAATCAGATTGAATGATTCAAGTTTGGGAAATATTGAATTCAAATTTAAATCATCTCGACTGCTTTGACCCACAATTTGAAACTTTTTCACTTCTGGAAAAATAATGTCATTTTTTCCATTTGATATTTCTTTCCAAAATTCTGCATCATCCCGAGTTCTAAGTTGTAGCTCTTCCAAATTTTCCGCACATCTTTCGATCAAATTCTTGTAAATTTCATTGTGTAGAATATCATTTCTGTACACAACACTGATTTTTTTCACTTGATTACCAAATTTATCGAAAAATGATTGTTGTCTTTCATAGGAGTCGAATCTCAGTGATACATGATTATCATAGATTAGACCATCAAAATCTGGATCAATAAAAATTATGCTATTTTCTAATATTCTGCTCATTACGATGGAACTTTCAGGTATTATCCCCTCTAATATGGCCTCATTTATTGTTACAAAATCCGTTTTACTGAAAATCAATTCAAATACATCGTTCGGCACAAGGCGTTGAAGTTCTTCGATAAAATTGGTTCGTGCATTCCGTTTCTTTCTCGGTGCACCTTCACATTGAAGAATCTATTTGCAAGAACAAGAATGTTTTCATTTCGATGCAAAAAAAATACCAATAACATCATTACTTACAATTCCTCCGAATATAACTAGGAACACAGTCAAGCCGTATATGAAACTCATTTTTAAAACAAATAAATTCTTGAAAATGAAACACTTTACTGGCCAACAAATTAAATTTCAAAACGAAAAAGCAACTGATGGTCCTATAGATCCTCACATCGCCTTTTAAATATTTCAGTTATTATATTTTTTCCTATTAAAAATATTTTTTGGAATTCGCAAATGTATTGGTTTCTGTTTATTCTGAATAATAATAATTATTGTCATCGATAATAATCGACATCATTATTTTGAAGAATTCGCACTTTTAAAAAAGAGAATTATTCTTGAATTTCAGTTTGATGAAACTCGAAAAATGGAATGTGTGTGCCAGACAGTATAGTTAATTGATCTCTTAGTAACACGCATGTGTGTTATATAATTTTACTAAAATACGCCAAACATCGCCCCATTGTGAATAAATAAACTAGTTCTAACACTTTTTGAAACTCCAATAAAATACAATTTGTCAACTAGCGTTCATTCTTTTTCTGTGTATAAATCCAGGCAAAAACAATTCCTTTAATGTCTGTAATGAAATTATGATGAATGATAAGGAATCAAAGCTTATAGAAATGGGAAAATTTAATTGGAAAAATTCACTTGAGAAGGCCTACTTATATAAACTCATTTTATTTTAGAAATTTTTTTGTTATCAATTACATTTTAGAATAAAATATTGTAAAAAGAAAGCAACTTATTTGTTGTAAGACTTGCATGTTGATGTTCATGTGTCGCGTGTAAACATAATGTATTCAAACTGTTCCCCATATGATAGTGTCCAGGTTGGTTTCATAGAATTTCTCAAATGAATATTGAATTCTTTCATTGTTTTTTCATAAGTTTGATATAATGATTCATCAAAATCTACAAACTTTAATGTTTGCAATTTAGATTTTTCATCGAAATTATTGAACATACTTTTCAGTGAATCGAATCTGCTTTCATAAAAATTGGTCTTGAATTCTTTGATATGTTTCAAATTTTCAAAACAATTTACAACATTATATTTTCCACCCGAAAGTTCCACTATTTCTAATTTCTCGAAATGTTTAACAAAATTAACGATTTGATTATCCGATAAATATCCATTCAAGGTGAGCTTTTTCAGGTGTGGCATATTAAATGAAAGATTTTCAAAACTAATTCGATCGTCTATTATATTGAAAAAAATTCCAAAGTGGGTCATTGATGGTAGTTCACAAACTGTATTATGGTTTGTTTGTAACAAAAAATTTTCACCAGGAAATTCCACTTCAAGTGTTTCTAATTTTGTCAAATATTTTGCAATCCAATGCATTGTTTCCGCCCTTTCGGGCCATGACAGGGAAATCTTTGTCAAGTTCACATTATTTGCAAAAATATCTTTAAATTGATTTTCTTGTATCGAATCGGTGTCCAACATTAATTCTGTCAATCCCTTTAAATTTGGCAAGCAATTTACATCGGCTACCGTTCCAATCAACTTAAAACATTCAAGTTTGGGAAATATAAAATTCAATTTGAATTCCTTTAGTTTGCTGTGACCCGAAAATTGAAATTTTTTCACATTTGGAAAAATAATGCCATTTTCTCCATTTGAAATTTCTTTCCAAAATTTCTTATCATTTCGAGTATCAATTCGTAGCTCTTCTAAATTTTTTGCACATCTTTTAATATGATGGATAATATTCTTGTTAACTTGATTGTGTCGAACATCATTTTCGTAGCGAATATCAATTTTTTTTACTTGATCACCAAATTTATCGAAAAATGCATTAAATTCTTGATACACACCGAATCTCAGGAATAAATCGCCACATTGATAATATTCATAGATTCCACCATTAAACACTGGAATAATTTGAATTATGCATTCTTGTAATATTTTGCTCATAACGATGTGAGTTGCAGGTATTGAATACGATCGTATGATTTCTCGTATTGTTTCGATATCAGTTTTACTAACAATCAATTCAATTAAATCATTTGGCAAAAATGATTCTTCATCTTTGATATCAATGGTTGGTGCATCTTGTATGAAATTCGATGAAGTCGCATCATCAGCACCTTCACATTGGATTATCTAATTGTGAGAACAAGAATGTTTTCATTTTGAAGCAAAAAAAAAAAAAACAAATCCATTGCCAAACTTACAATTCCTTCGAATATAACTAGAACCACAAACAAGCCGTAGGTGGAACCCATTTTTGCACAATTAATTCTTGAGAAAAAATGAAACCCCTTAGTGACCAACGACATAAATTTCAAATCGAAAAAGCAACTGATGATCCTGTAAAGGCAAACGTCGCCTTTTATACATTTCACTTGACTATATTTCCATTAGAAATACTTTTTGGAGTTAGACAATTCATTTGTTCCAGTTCGGAATAATTGATATCTCTAATAACAAATGAATAATAATAACAATAATAATAATAATAATAGCCAACGATAATAATCCACATCATTATTTTGTAGAAACTTGTACACCATATATTACGAAGAATTCGCACTCGGCGCTTCAAAAAGAAAAGAAAAAAAAGAAATTATTTTTGAATTTCTGTCTGATGAAGCAGACATATTTATTGTCTAATATTAAGAATACTGAAATTTGATGACAGATGACGCAGTCAGTCAAAAATTTGCTGAAAAAAATACACACTGTCTTATGGCATGTTACTGCCGGATGGGATAAGTGTAGAAAATCCAAGTAAAAGTCTCGTAGACAACAGAGAAACAATTGAAAACACAGTAAATGGAAC
>GL501544.1:1076231-1096613 GCA_000149185.1 Mayetiola destructor
CCGTCCCATTGTGAAAACAAAAACTAGTTCCACAATTGGTTGAAACTATGATAAAATACAATACGTGAACTTACTTTTCGTGCGTATAGATTCAGGCGCAATTAATTATTTATTACACTGTTGTTTCTCATACTTTTTCTCCATTTTAATCGTTATTTTTGCCCTGATAAGTGAATTCGTCCATAGAAAATTATTTATTAAAATAGAAACAAATGGACACGAAAGTGTAAAAAAATCGAATCAAATATGGACGCATAGAAATTGAGTTGTTAGCCCCTTGGATAGATTATTTACGTGAGCTCCTGTTTTATGCACAATCATTAATATTGTAATTAAAACTTGTTAAATCCAAAAATATTCTCTATATGAATTTCCATATTGAATTCTCCGAAAAACCAGAATAAACTAAAGTTCAACTAATTATTATTTAAAGAAAAGTCCAAACATGCACAGGATACAATCAAAGGCATTGAAATAACCACATCACAAAATTTGTCTTTAAATTGTTTTTTCCGTTGATAAATTGGAATCCGATAATTTTTAAGTTGCTCGAAACACATTTTGATACAAAGTTCAAACATCAATTTACACAAAACAAAGAAAAAACTTGCTCATCGAACCATGAACTATTCTCAGTGATTGAAAAAATTAAATAAATGATAAAATATTGGCTGTTCATTTGGGGAAACAAAAGTTTGTATTTTTAGCATGGAGTATGCCATGGTAAAGAAAAAATAAACGAAGAAAATTAAGAGCGATGTCGTCTGTTAACAATTTCAACTTGTTGCTGCTGTTGTTGTTGTTGTTGTTGTTGTTGGGTCTCTGTTGGTGCTCTTACTGTGCGTTAAATTAAAAATCGCTGCTTTTATGTGATATATAAATGTGATTTTGCTGATTCTGAAATTAGTAAATAAATTATAAATAATGCATCACATTTATTTATTTATTTTTTTCAATTTTTCTTTTTTTTAAGGAATCATTCACTTTTAATAATAAAGAATATTGTTGTGCTCTCAGTTGGAAGCTGTGACTTATAAAAAAAAAATAAGAATTTTCTCAACACGATTCGATACAAGATAAAGATGCAAAATGTTCGATCGAACAACGATTATTTCATATTTTCTCTGTTGTTTGTCGTCTTCACACAAGACAAGCAATATGAAACAGCAAACAAAATGATTTTCAAAGTTATACATTGGAATGGCTGTGGCAACAGTTAATTTTCATAATCGGATTCAAGTGCAGCGTTTGGACCAGAGATGTACCGATAAACTTGCACTTTTCGTTGCCATTTGAAACGTTTTAAATATATACATATAAATTCCATCAAATTCTTTATTCGGCTGCTGTATGAATTTTATTTCATATGTTTTTCACACGCACACTGAATACCGGAAAACCAAAAAAAAATATACACACAACGAACACGTGTTGTCCATTGAACAAATTTAATGAGATTTGATTTTATGACAAATTAATTAGGAGCTGTTGAATCTATCGGAATGAATGTTGAATGTTGCAAACAAAGAGACGAAAAAAAAAACGAAGAAGAGAATAAAACATGAAAACGCCATGGCGTGCATTAAAAGTGACTACATGAAAACATTCAAAAACATAAACTTCTGATCACGACATTGAAGCCCCAATACTTGTGGCTTCCTTTGAACCAAATTGAATGTTACCATGTCAGCGTTTCGCATATATGCTAGTAGATTCGAATGAAAATCATTCTGATTATTATGGCAACGTTAATACAAAAGAAGAAAAAAGAAACAGCAATATAATACAAGCAAATAATAAACTCCATGAGACAAAAGTGATAAACAAAGAATATGTTCCTTAATGCAATGTACACAGTGTGTACACTGTACGCAATGCATAAAGGAATTCAAAATATACAAAAAAAATGACAAGAGACAAAACAAATAAACATACGACCATTCGATTTGTTGAAATGAAAGACAAATTGAATGAGTTTCGTTGCAACGGAACAGGTTATCATATCGTTCCATTGACGATGCCAATGATTTATTATTGTTTCAATTCTGTTGTTTGGAAACGTTAGCAAGAAAACCTATTAAATTATCACTTGGATGTGTTTTTTTTCTCTCTCTTGCTTATCCTTCTGGTTCTTGCTTCCATCGTTCAGCTGAATTGTAATTGGTTTTTTTTTTTCATTTTTCATTTTTCGAAAATTGTTGAAATTGGCAATCCATTTATTGGGCACTGAATGCAAATGGGAAACGGTCCATTTTGCCCTTGTTTTCCGATTTTTGTATAATCATTTCGCGATTTGCTTCTTGTATTGCTTCCCACAATTTGGCTTGTGACATTATTTGACGCATTAAATCTTCGACAGCCGGTTCAGAATTTAAATCAAGTAAATCGCCTAAGCGATCATTTGCTGGATCAAATTGATTCGCTTGTGGTTGTTGTAATGCCAATCGATCCTCTTCTGTTCGAATGGGTCCTTGATTTGCGGCTCTTTTATCGAATGTAGCTGTAAAATGTGGAATTTGTTTTCAAAACAAAGAACAAAAAAAAAAATATTCTTCGAAATTCTTTCAAAATACACCCACCTCGTATGGTGCTCATTATTAGGCATTTTCTCGAATCTTCGGGCTGACAATTCTGCCAAAGAAAACGAATTCAGTATTATTTATGAATTTAACATTTTGCCAACGACAAAAAAGGCCACTCACTTGATCGAATGCACTCACAATGGCAACGCTATAATTGAAAAATAAAAATATGAACAAAACACTCAAAAAATGCCACAACAGAAACATGTTTTATATTTAATTTTTTTTTGAATATGATTCGTATTTGCGAATGCTTAGAGTTTTGAATTTTTTTTTTTTTAAATAAAAAACAGCGGCACCAAATAACTAGTTTGTCATCGACGCGAACCCAACACACAATAATGTGAGACTTTTGTGTCGACTGCATACATTTTTATACTAGAATATGGATAATGGTTTGCAATAAATTGAACAAGCACCCACTAGTTTTGGTTCCATTTGTCAAATGTTCGAAAGAGACGAACCGAAACTGAGGACGCATACAAAAGAAACCGTCAATTGTGTACTGTTTTTGCGAATGAGTAAAACAGAAAACGGAAAATTCGAGAGAGAGAGAGAAAAAAGAAGAAAGAAGCGCTAAGTGCATTCGCGTGGAAAAATGTTTGAATGAATAGAAATGGAAAAAAAAATTTCGAAAGAGAGACGAAAACCGTTGTTCTTGTGCAGCATGCGTACCATTCGAATTATAAGCCCATTAGTCTTGTCATCGACCACCCATGCAGCTACTTAAGTGCAAAAATGTGTGATTGGATGATTTGAAATCACCATTTTCAATGTGTGATATTGCGCTAATGGTAATTTTCAATGGCAATTCATAATGGCATCGGAGTGCACCATGCACTATGGGCTTTATATTGAGTGGGGTACTTGAACGGCATTAGAATGCAAATATCCATTCCGACTGAGTTCGGTTTGGAATTCATAAGCGAAACGCAAAAAAATGAAAAAAATAAAGAAGAATTTTGAGTGGTCGAATAAACGACGTAAAAAAAGGAGTTATAATGACCAGCAAAATGTGCAGTTTGAATCGGATGATGCCAATTACTCTTTCGAAAAATGTATTTTATCCAATGATTCATTCAATCAAGTGAGTGCAATCAACATCAAACCAAAAAAAAAAATTAAAACCAAAGGAGGCCCGAAATTCTTTTAAATTTGTAATCAATTCGGAGTTAAACAAAACGGAAAAGGTGTGCATAAACATTGAATCATCGCAATGTGATCTCGAATTTCTGAATGAATTCGGGTTTTTTTTTGTTTTGCTTTTTCTTTTTTTCTTCTTGTTTTGATTGCGTTTAATTTTTTTCCGTGCAAAATTTGTGCACGATTTTTGGTTGAATGATTTCGAATTCATTTCGGTGCAGCTTTACACAGGATGTAAAGTGGTAAAGTGTGGATAAAACCTAAGGATCAACAATTTCATGTTGATTTGCTCGGGCATTTCATTTGAACAAAACGAAAATTGCATTTATGCAAAATATTTTTCTCTTTCTTTTTGGGTTTCATCTGGACGAATTACGTGAATGGGACATTGACGTTCCTGCATGGATCGGATGTTATCATGATTACTATTACTGTTGTTGTTGTTGCGTTTGAAGTCATTCAGTTGGACTGCGTAACTTTGATAAGATGCGTTGGTCAGGAATGAAGAGTTGGAAGAAAATGAAAATGAGACAAAAAAAACACCCAAAAATATCACAAATCTGACAATACAAATTAAAAGTTAAACGAAATAAATGCCGTCGAATGCGTGCTACACTTTTTTTTTTTTTTTTGGTTAACCTTTTCTCTTGCAGTTGGCGGGATCGTGTGCGTTTTATGCATTCAATTCAAAGAAACATATTGGAACATTTCAAATCTATTGCACAATACCAAAGCGCTCGATGTATGTGTTTTGTTTCAGACTAAATATAAAAACCACACTCGATTTCCACATATTTTTCTTCTCTCATTTCAAACAATTATGTATTTATTTTTCTCCATTCTGATCCTGTTCGTTTTTGGCTCAAGCCAAACCAATTCGGAAAGAGGAACGAATGAAAAAAATAAAAAAATAAAAAAAAAAAATTAAGTATGAAGCAATGTGTTTGCGTGGATTCAGCGAAATGAACAGCATCGATCCAAATAAATTCGCAATGTTACGAATATGCACAAGAACAACAATCAATAATGGCACAAATTAATATGATCTCCTTCTCAAGTATTCAAGATTCAAGTTGGTGTTTTATTTTTTCCGTATGTTCAAACGTATATAATAATTGCACAGTGAACAGTGTGCACTGTGCACAGTACACATTGCATATAGTAAAAGAATACGAAAAAAAGAACACCAATCATCCGTCATGATGTGATATTATTAAACTGCTCTAAATAATATACCAGAATATTTTGTGCAAACTTTTTACAAAAAAAAAGTCCAGCTTCTACAACACAATTTCGGTTAAAAGTCACATTTCACATTTTCTTTTTTTTTCTTTATTTCTTCTTCTTTTTTTCTTTTGGAAAAGGATAACCTTAAAAAGTAAAATGTTATCTCCAAAGGAAACAAGAAACACATTTTGAAATACTTTTTACCCATTAATGCCCATTGTAATATTATTATTTTCTTTTTTAATTCATTCGCGTATGGTTTTTTTAGTTTTGTTTTCCTTTTTGTTCATTTCATTTGTTTCACTTTGATTTTTCTTTCGCACATTTCGCTCATCGTATCGTGTGTGTGTTTTTTTTTTTGCTTTTTCTGTTTTGTTTTCTTCTCCTCCTCCTCCTCCTCATCCCTCATCGAATGGTCAATATTGAATGGAGCGCGATGGCAAACATATTTCATACACCGACGCTTCGATTATTACTAAATTGGTTTTATTGCAACTTGTTATTATGGACTGACTGTTGTTGTTGTTGTTGTATTCATTTCATTATTATTTTATCTGACGAATCGGTCCCGGTACTTAATGTTGTTGCTGTTGTTGTTTCCATTGCTTTGTTTTCATTTGTCTGTTGACCGAACGATTTTAATTTTATTTTTTTCGTTTTGTTATTCGTTCGGCCTTTTGTTAAGGCCGCATTAAATATTTTTTTCAGTTAGAATTTCAATTTTTTTTTTCTTGTTTTTTAATCATATTTTTTTGTTCTTTGATTTTTCTTTTCATTTTCTCCTCATTCGTTAGCTTCTTTTGCCGATGTGCGTGTGCGTTCATCAATTTTTGCAACCATCTTCCACTGTTCATTGTCCAGCATTTAGCCTCCAGCTAAACGTATTTCCGATAAGAATAACATATGGACCAAAGATTTGGGTGTTTTATTCACAAAAATATGTTTCCATCAATGGTCGGAAGTGAATGGTTTTTTTAACATATTATGTGGCAAAGATGCAGCAGATAAACCAGCCAAAATTGAATTTGAATTTTGATTAAAATCTCTGTCATTTAGGCAATGATAGAGACGTTTTATGTGTCTGTAATTTTGGGAAGTTCCACAAGATAAGAATGTTAAAATGTTGTTGAATGAAAGTGATAAGAGTGAATACAGAATAAGCAAAACGGCTTTTGTTTCGGATCCGGTCATCGATGTAACGAATCGTGCTGCAGCGCATCCAACTGTATATGCTTGATCTCGGACCACTTGTGTAAAGTGACCAATTTGTCGTCCTCTGAAAAATATATAAAATCGAATGTTCAATGATGCATTGAATCAATTGTGATCATTATTTTTTAATTTTTTTTTTTCGATTGAAAAAATAATGAACTCACGTATCGCTTTCTGGTGGCATTGAAAAGCTATCGATAAATTTCATCCATCCCCAATATTTACCATTTCCATGCTCTGTATCAAACCAATCCGATATTAAATCATTCACAACTTCAGCATCTGAACGTTTTTCCTTGTAGTTCATATCGGCAAGGCTCATTGCAATATTTTGACCGGCAAACTTGTATTTATCTGATGAAATAATAATTAAAAAAATTAATATTTTTCTTTCTCTTTTTTGTTTTTCCATTTCGACACACAAAATCAAATCATTTGAAGTATATACTAACGTGTATTTTGGCATGCATCATGTGCATAAACGCATGAACGAACATTTATTTCAGCTAATTTTGCCAATTCTGGATCCCATTGTAATGTTGCCATACGTACAGCTGGCTCATAATTTGGTGTATTTCCAAGGGCTTGCTCATTTCGGCGTTTATTTTGATTATCCAAAATCACCTCTTTGATTTCATCGGTCATATGTATTAAATGAGATGCCTTGCATGCGCTACCCCAACCCTGATGACAAACCAAAAAAAAAAAAACAAAACAAAAACATAAACGTTCAACACTTTTTTTTTGTCCAAATGTTTGACAAATTATTTCAAGACTTACGCCATGAGCAAGTGAATTATTACAGGCAACATGAGGCAATCGTAAACATTCCAATTTGCTGCTGCAATAGTCGACTCCATAGGCGGACAATGCCAATGAAATTAATAAAACTTTCGAAAATAAATTTGAAAAAAAAAAACGGAAAACAAAATATTATGTGCTGAATGACGGACAATTTAGAGAACCACTAAATTACCAAAAATACTCTTGAAATACATGTTGAAAATTCCTAATCAACAAAAAACTTAATGTTTGATTGAAAACTGAATCAAATCCAAAGATTCCTAATCAATCAAAGACTCGTCAAAATTCAACGTTCGGTTAACAGAGCTCAGACTCAACTGATTTGAAGATCCCGAAAGAATTGCTATTTATTGGAAAATCTTCTGAGATTTTCGATAATAATATATTCTATTTTATTCATTCGGCATCATTTGTAATTCATATAACAATCATTTTCTTATGAAATCGTCATAATTATTTTTTGAATGAATATGGAATGAGAAATGGTTTTGCCGAATTCATTAAATCAAAAGTAAGTTTTCCTCAAATTATTAATTAAAAAAAAATAATATGTTTTAATGAATATTCATGAACATTTTGTGCAATTAATGAAATAATAATAGATCACACAATTGATTTTGATGTTCCTCGAATTTTTCTCTGTTGATAGATAATTATTTTAAATGATGCGGTTCTGTCTAATTTTTACCGATATTATCAGTAGTCAGGCGCATGAGATCATCGTTATTCATCCACTTATCGATTGAATTTTATCTATGACGTGATTGAAAAAAAGTGTTCAAAATAATAAATAACCATTATGCATGTTACGACAGTAAGTACTATTTATTCAGATTTAAAATGATTGAGCTTAAATTAGCATGCAATCGAAAATTCATAATTCTATGAAGTCTACAATATATTCAGGTGTGAAAACGACGCAACATCCTTACACAGATAACAATAATTCTCTTATACAATATTTCCTAACCGATAAGAAAATTGATTTGTCGGGAATTAATGAACATTTTGCAACCATGCGGTGTGCGGTATTCGATTATAAATTCAATTCAAATGATTAAGGAAAACAATTATGCGTTTGATTGCGGAAGAAAAACGAATATTTCATTGATTCCAAATGGCATTTTATTTTAATTGAAAATTTTTCTTACAAGAACTTTGAATTTTGTACAAATCGAAATAAAATTTTGAAAAACGAATATGTCATTGATTCCAAATGGCGTTTTATTTTAATTGAAAATTTTTCTTACAAGAACTTTGAATTGTGTACAAATCGAAATAAAATTTTTGGCTTAGATTTATTATTTTATTTTTTTTTTGTATGTATTTTTTCTCTCTTTTTCTTTATTTCTTTTGGAATGACCACTCTATGTGCTATGTGGTTCGATTAATGGAAATATTGAGCTTCATATGTTTCATTTTCACTGCAAAGTCCTGGATATTTTGGATTTGTTCCGGTTTTACATCCGGAAGCGGTTGGTCCTTCTTCATAGATTGGTACTCCCTGGATGTTGGACACAGCATAGTTACAGGCCATCAATGTAAATGGCATATTAGCTTGTTCATCGGTATAGCGTGTGAAAGCACAACCAACTTTGTAGGCTTCATCTCGAACAACTTGAGTAAAATGTCCCATTGTTTCTCTGATGAATGAGTGAAATGGAAAAATGGAAAAAATTAAATTTTTTGCATCGTTCTTCTTCATAAAAATTAATCGTTGAGTAAATTGTTTCCGATTAAACATACCCAGCCGCATTATATAACGATGAATGCATACGAATCTCATCCATATTACAATTTTTGTATTCATCAAACCAACTGTTGGTTCGGGTTCGAACAAGTTTTGCATCATCCGTTTCATATGATCCAGCCAAATTTTGTCCAGCAAGATAAAATGTTTCGGTTGCATGGCATTCATCATGATTCATTTTACATTGTAAGGTATTCAATACGGCAAAATTGGCCAACTTGTCGTCCCATGTCTATAAATGAAAATGTTCAAAACAAATTTAATGTTTTTATTGGCAGTTTTGAATTTTTGTAAGAAATTTGTTTGTTTTCGGTTAATTTGTGGTACCATTGTAGCCATTCGTTTAGCCGGTCCAAAACCTGGTGTTTGTCCAAGAGCTTGTTGATTTCTCAATTTGTTATGTTCATCCAAAACGGCATCAATCAGCTCCTGTGTAAATTCGGTGGGTTGGACATCATTTGGGCAACGGGCAGCCGGCATCTAAAAATACATCATAATCAATTCACTTTCATTTTTTCCTTTCTGAAGTAAAAAAAAAGAAGAAAAACCAAACACATTGATCATTGCAAATTCAAAACTTACACCATCATTGTTACAGGCAATATGCGTTGTACCACTTGGGCACCAATTTTTATCACACCAGTCGGCACTGACGGCAGCCACCACAATGAAGAAAACTAAAATTGAATTGTTTATAAAAAAAAAAAAATGAAAATCGTTGGCCAAAAATTCCAAAAATTTTCCAAAAATTCACACACCAACAAAATATTTCATTTTCAATAGTAAAATGACAATTTGATGCAATCAGCAATTTAACATGAGAAAAAACAAAACAGGCGAATATTTTTTCAAGTTAAATTCTCTGATAGCACGGTTTCTATCGGCAACAGCTCACTATCACGTTAGCAGCACTATGAATCAGAAGAAAACAATTCATTTCGTTTATTTATATACCGAAACCGAACACGGAAGCTCCATGCATTTTGACGTTTGTTGGATATATCATGATCCAATAACTCTACAGCTCACAAACATTAGACTATTGTTGCCCAGTCCGGAAAATATGCAACAACCGATATGATATAGTTTGTTCGGTTCAGCAGTGATAATGAGCTCATTTGAATTTCTCATTAAAATTCTAATTTAAAATTCATTCAAACTCCGATACTGTTCAGTATCGGGAAATAGGCATTTTCTTTTTATTGTAAATTGTGAATATTGCGAAATTTGAATGAATTTTCGATTGATTTAAGCGAAAAAATGATTGATGGGCTGCGAGTTATTTCGATAAATTACAATAGAAAAATCCATTCGAATTTGTATTTAAATTTCGCATTACATTATTATTTTTCATGCCCGCGGTGCGCACTGATATCAATCAAACTTTCAAGTTATTCCAGGAAATGAATGTGTCAAGTGTTTAGTTTTACGGATCATCAAATTTTAAAAGTGTGGCTTCACCAAAGCAAACCCAAAACACAAGAAAATTAGAACCAAATTCAATTGAATTGGATACGTTTGAAACGGGATGGTATGCAATCAATGATTGTTATGATAAAAAAAAAACACACACACAAAAATACAACAATCAGCAAATCTAATGACTTAATTGTTCACTCACAACTGGTTTTTCAACATGAAATTGTGTACAATTGTAACAATCAAAATACGCAATGACATATCTTGACACTTATACAATAACGAATTTTATTTTTCTCACAATCATTTATCATCAGGTGCAGTTGAACAAGAATATTTTTCAGAAATTCATCCGATATCATATGTGCTGTTTCACGTACACGCAACGATTGTGTGCCCTTGTGATGTTCAAACTTTTGATATTTGCACTGAATATAGAATATCTGTTTTGGTTTGTTCCTTTTTTTTTGTCTGTTTTTGTTTCTAGGTCCACTTGAGATAGATGTGATAAACTGTCGTCATTCAACAGAGTAGAATCAGACTGTTTAAATGAATTTATTGTTATTGCCAATCATAAATTGATAATAATCGATTTATTGAAATAAAAATCTATTTGTGCAAAAATGCAATTTTTGGTATGAAGGAACAATTTTTATTGCATCAAAAAATGGACTATTTTGTTACATGACACATGATCTAACATAGAATTTTTCGATGAACGTCGGCATTAGTAGAATGGCCGACGAGTTTTTTGTTTTGCTGTTGCTCCAGCCATTGCAAAAATGGTTAATTGATGATATCGGTACCAATTTTTCTATTCACCTTCGTTGTTAAGTTGGTTCGTCTTGAAGAACGCGATGCATTAATGGACAACGAAGGTGTTGCCGATGTCTCAATTCCATGTGCTAAATCGTATTCTAATTCCATTTCTTCTTCTTCACTCATGTATCGTTCCAGTGCACTACAAAGTGCCGGATATGTAGCATCATTTCCAGTTTTGCACTCTGAACCAGGCACACCAGTTGCATAAATTTTTCGATTTCGGCTATTGGTCATGCCATAATTGCATACCAAATAGTATTGATGTAATCCTTCACTTATCCAATGTCCCATGCAGCAGCCCAAACAATTTGATTTATCCCGTGCCATTTGTGTAAAATGTCCAGTGGCCCTTAAATAATAATTTTTCTTTCGTTGAGTTTGAGACTATTTTTTTCCTTTTAACACATATTTCATTGTTGGTAAAAAGAAAAACTCACAAATCCGGATTTGGTTGAAATGAGTTCATTAAATTCATATCACAATCGTTATGTTCATTCCACCAGCCTTCGCATGCATCCCGCATTATTGATTCCATATCGTTATTTGGATATTTACAATAATGTAAAAATAGATTTTGGCCGGCATTTTTAAATTTGTTGGTGTTTCGACAATCATCATGTTCATAAATGCATCGAAACACATTAAAACATGCCATAGTTGCAAGTTCTTTGTCCCATTTCTGGATTTAAGTTTAAAACTATTGAGAAAAATTATGCTTGAATTATAGTTGAGAATTTCGTTATTCCATATTTACCATGACACCCATTCGTGAAGCGGGTGCAAATCGTTCCATGCAACCAGATGCTAATAGTTGGCGTGGAGAATTATGCAAATCTCTTAATAATCGAATACGTGCTGGACTCATTCGAATCAAATTTGCTGATTCACATGAATCACTAAATCCCCATATCTGTATGAGACAATACACATTCAGTTTAATTCTATTTTTGTTGTATCAGAACAGATTCCAAATGAAAAAATATTTACCCCATCGTTGGTGCAACTAATATGTGTTGTATTTTCTGGACAAAATTCATTATTTATTGAGCAATTATTATCAGTGTGTGCATAAACATCAGAAAATATCACTACAACAAATGTACAATAACCAAACGAAATGAATTTATCGCGAAATTCCATCGATTCAAACATTTTGAATAATTGAATTTCAATTTTTATTCAAATTTTTTTTTTTGGTTTGTTAACGATCACATGAAAATCAAAATCACAATCAATTCCATCCAATTGATGATTAGACTGTTTCGATGCAGGGCCACACGAAACGATCGATAAAAGTCACTCGTTTATTTTTGTTTTTTTTTTTTTTAATTCTCTTTTATAAATTTTGTTTCGTGTCCGTGCCAGCTTATCAAGCCATAAGACGACATCAGATTTTCATCATAACATATGTTCTGATTCATTACGTACATCGATTTCACTGCAAAATGCGAAATAAATATAAATAAAAAGAAAAACAATAATTCCATTCCATATTCGCGAAATGAACTGGATGGGCAAACACATTCACAGAGATATAATAGAATAACAAAAAGAATTCTCATTTCGAATTTCAAGCGACCAAACGTGCCAGTCATTTTTGGATTTGATTTGAATTGGAGAAATAATTGAGGGCCAACAAAGTGTACTGTTATTCGATAATAATAATAATCGCCGATAAATTCATTAAAAATCGCCTTATCATTTATTATTGAGTGTTGTTGCCATTTTGATATGTTCGTACAGTGATTCATCCAGCGTTCTCATCGATAAGATTGAATACTCTTGAATCGAATTCAAGTGTCACGAAATAAATTCAGTCAGTTTTTTTTTGTTTTGATATTTAAGCAATTTATTCACATTTCACTGAATCAAAAAGTCACAATTAAATTAACCTTGATATGTGCCAATGTATGCACCACACTTGGGACAATAGTGGTTCGCACTTTGACATGAATCGGTACAATATGGTATCAACACACATGGCCAGCATCTGGTGAGTTTAAAATAACAGAAAGAAATTAAATTAGAAACAAAAAACAAAAATTAAGAAAATAAATGGCAAATATTTTCACCCAAGAAGACATAAGCCCAATGCAATCAGATGAGTTCGTGAATTAGGTTCATGTTCCATACGTGTCATAATATCATGTTTGCATGCAGGACAAGTAATTAGTGATGGTGCTGCTCCAACACCTTGGGTTGGTATAATTTGCTGAACGTGAACCACATGAACTGAAAAAGTAATTTTTGTTGTTGGTTTTTTTTTTTTTTTTTGAAAAATTATCGATCATTTCGTATCCATTTACTTACTTGGTTGACTCGAAATAACCGGAGCTGACTGCATTTCGGCGTGCATTTCGGTATACATTGGTGGTGGCTGCATCGGCGGTTGTGGAAAATTTATATTCGGTTGCGTATATTGTGGTGGCGGTATATGTGGATATGCACCCTTACCAATATTATTGTATTCCATTGTGAAATTTTTATTTTACTATTCTTATTTCTTTTTATGTCAAGTGAAAATGTTGAGCGATCTAGTAGATCTGATGACACACAGAGTTTCAAAAATCAAATGAATTTATTTCATCGAAGCGCTCACGTAACTCAAGTTTATTTGCGTCTTTTGTTTGTGCGCAGCGGATATCAATGGTTTATCATTCGAACAGTTATCAGTTGGATTTGTTTTTTCTCTGTCGCAATAAAAGAAACAACGACAAATTTGTATGTCAACATACAAAACGAACTTTTCATATTCACAATACCGATCGCAAAATAAAAAGGCATTTATATCTTTAATTATTGTTTATATTTATTAGCGAAATGTTTATAGTAATTTTATATTTTTCATACTTTTTCATGTAACGGTGAAGCTCAATTTTGACGGTGTTATCTTTTTATTTCATTTGAAAAACTTACAATGAAAAATGAGTGTTCAGATATTTGATAGAAGGAACACATTATTTCAACAATATGAATGCATGGCTCGCAGCTTAAGTTTGTGTGATATACAATCGAAAAAAAAACAGCAACAAAATCAATACAAACAAACATTTACAGACATACAACCGAAACGAATATTGAATGCACTAAACAGCTTAAATGAAATTTAATATCTGTTTTCGAGCCTTTTGCTGACGGTTGCGATTAATTTTGTTGATACTATCAACGGCTATACAAAACGAAATGGTAGAATCGAATGATTTTAATGAAACTGGTGTTTGTTGTTTATGAAATCTGAAATATGGAATCTGTCGATGTCGTTGGCATCTGGAGCATTTTTCATAATTCAATATTATTATTTATGCTTAAATCGATCGATTCGCAGAATGATCATATGATTTAAGAAAATATTTAATATTTTTAATATATCATGAAAGCAGCGCAATATTAGGATAATGATAATAAATCCGAATTCAGATAAAACTGTCGCCAATTGAGCTGATTAGTTGATTTGATGATTCGGGCAGTTTAGAAAAATCTTTTATCAGCACAAAAAAAAAACTTCTTTTCGGCATTCACTCACATTAAGGGATGATGGACGTGTGACATATTCGAGCCAACGCCTTATGAATACTGAATACATAAAATAAATCATTTACCTCACCATCAGATGAAAATCAACTACACAAAAGGGTATAATCAAACGCATTAATTTTTTTTACCAAACAAAAGTAGAAAAATATTCATTTATTATTCATCTGTAAAACATGTTTACAGTGTTTTTTTTTTAGATACAAATGTTAATTGCCAGTTATAGATACATTGTTCTTCTTTTACATATTTCATAATCGAAAGGGTAATTTATAATTTTGCAATTGTAATAGGATATATGTGTATATGGCAATGATTGAATATACAAGTATAAAATTTGAAAAAAAAATCAAATCAAAAGAAAAGTAGAAAAGAAAAGTGAAGAACTGGTGTTACTGGTTACTGGTGCTTAGCATGGTGCACCACAGGCAGCACAATGAACACGGGGCTCACGACAACATTTGGTGCAATAAACAAATAAGGCAAATGGACAGCATATGCTTTAAAATATTGAATAATTTTTCATTGACATTGATTTTATTTTTTATGACACACAAAAAACTAACCATCAAAACACTTACCCAGAAAGAATGCAGCAAAGAAATGCACAATGAGTTGAGCATGTTGAATGATGCTTGATTTCAGAGCGCAATGGTTTTTGGCAAAATGTACATGTTCGATTGACATCAATCACATTTACGGCTGTTCAAAATAATGGAGTTACAAACAAAAAAAAAAACAAACCAAAAATATAAGTTTGCTACGCCCAAATAGTATGACATGAATAGTTAACTTACTTGTAACAATTGGAGCAGGAGCATTCATTATGGGAAGCTCAGTTCCGTTGGATTTTGATACACCACCCATCGTTTCTTCATATGTTGGAGGCATAAATTGCTTTTCCATCTTTTTAATACTCAAATGATGTATTTAAAATGGCAAAAAACCAAAAATTGAATTTGATGTCGTTGCCTGAAGTGACTCCTGTGTTGAATGCAGGATGTACTAATGATAGCACCATTGCATTCGGATACCAATTAGAACATTTGACAGCATTAAAATGTCATCGAAAATGACTTCAAAAGTATGAATGCAATGATCTTAACCGATGCTATGTACATAATAATTGAATCAAATGCTCTTTCTAAAAAATCCAAGAAAATCCATTGTAATTAAAGAGACTCCTATCAAATGGCATTTACTCTTATAAAAATACATAGTTGATTGATATTTGATTGTTTAACGTTTTAAATATAAATACAAACATTATGATAAATTATTTATCATTATTTACAACTTTGATAATTTTTTTAGTGATGGCTGTGTCATTTTGATAAAATTTCAAATTATTGAGGCTATGGTGCCATCTATTGAAAAAATTCATGAATTCTTCAGAAAATTTAGTGCAAACCTCATTACGTTCAGCCATTAAATCGTTTGGGAAGAAAGACTATTAGAGAATACTTTCAAAATTTCGAATCTGGAATTATTCTTCGAAGCCGATCATTGGAAAATATAATTTTCCGCATCAATGACGAAACAAAAAGAGAATTTTCATAAACAACGAGAACGATAGCTGCGGTCAAAAATGGCATCGTTTGAGATTTCAAGTAAATTAAATTGAATCTTTCGATTAACTAAAGTGTTCGGTTGTTTAATAATAAGTAATAAGTAATAAATAATTAATTCAATGATTATTTTTCCTCCTGGTTGTAGCTGATATTCGTAGCCTATAGCTTTGGGATGTCGATAGCCGTCCAATATGTTTGCCATTCATTTTTGAAACTGAAATAATATCACCAAGTAGGTGCTGATTGCTGCGCTTATCTTATGTGAAAAAAAAAAAAAATTCAATAAAATAATTTCTTTGAATATTTCACAAAATGTGAATAGGAAATTGTTTTTCCCCTTACCGACGTTAATAACGTACGATCAACTTGAAATAAGCCGCACAGTGTGAAATCCACACGATCGGTCATTAGCTTCTGCCATAAATGTTTCAACTGAAAAAAATAATAATTAAATTTGATCAATAAATTTGATTGGTTCAAAAAATTTCTCTATTCCTTACAATAGGATCAAAACGATTCAAACGAAGTAGCCGGCTCAAACAGCTGCGAGTGCGTTTGCCCTGAAAATGCAAAATTATACTGGAAGCTCATTCCATAAATGTTTTCAAATGGTTTTACCTCAGAGGCCACCAAATGGCACGGTTCGACTATCACAAATATCCGAATCACATGAGAAAGCAACCAAAATACTTGCGATATTAAAAAGGAAACGTCCTGAAAAATTGGTTCCTTTAATTGGTTCTTTAATTAATATTTTTTCTTCTATTTCTCAAAGTTTCGTTTACATTTTTTCCAATACTTTCCAAAACGATAGAATACACGCATATTGTGATTTGAAATGAGCTCGATATCATTAAACATAAAAGTGTCAATCCAAATTCACTGCAAAAATAATAATGATTTAGGAAAAATTGAAGCGTATTTTGCTTAGAGATAAATTAAAATGCATAAACTAACGATTTAACATGTTTCAGCACTTCTCCGAGACCTTCATGAATTTTAAATAATCTTGCTGTTTTATCGGTTGAACGTTTGCTATCCAAAGTAAAGCAAATGAGACGTTCGGCTGTCCAGCAATGAAATGAATCGATTTTTTTTTTGATAAGAAATTTCCAATTGAAATTATTCGAATTGACGACTTACATGCGGCCAATATGATATTATTGAGATTTCGATAACGAATACCAATTCGATAAATGGTTGTAGTGCATTTTGCATAAAGAGGCACAAAAGATGTGTACATTATGAAAAATGGAATCAGATAAAGTCGATCCTCACAGGAATTGTGAACTTAAAAGAGAATGAAAAAATTAGAGACAAACAAAAAGAATTTCGGTTTGATAATAGGAGCGTGAGCTTACGTGAACAGCCATTGGAGTGTATTTTCAATCTCGTTTTGAATACTGACTGATGCCAGGTAATGAAATCCACACCTGAAAATTAAATCAAGATGATTCGCTAGTTGAAATAATAATCCATTAAATGGCATTCAAAACTAACTCATAAACAGAATCAATGAAAACAGTGCTATAAAGACGAAAAAAGAAAGACGACGCCTTGTTCGAAGTGAATGCAATTCATTGCTGCCATTCAATTGATTAAAATGTTTATCCACCTGTAAATGGAATCAATTGAAATGGATGTCATTATGCGATTGGATTATTATTATTGGGCGATTGAATTGTAATGAATTCGGACCGTGTTTAGCAAATTATTAACATGCCATGTATTTTGTACGGAGACCAACGTTGTTATTGTATGAATTACAAATGCTGCTAGCAATAAATTCATGTCCAGCCAATAAACATACTTGGATAACGTTGATTTTGATCTGTGAATAGATGAAAATCACTTTTAGACAAAATGGCTTCTCTTCGAAATTGAAAAAAAAAAAAGAAGAAAAACGTGAATCACCTGAGAGAATATCCCTCATTTGGGTCAGTCAGTGATGCATATTCAACTGATATAATAAAAAATACCACCAATGCAATGCTAAACACACATGACCACCAATTCAATTTCAATTCAATTATTTCATGCCGTTTGTTTCGTTTAATTGTGTACGGTGCAAGACCATACCAACGACAACAAATTAAAATACTTTGCGTTGTGACGCTTAGTTCCATTTCAAATGTTTCAATGATACTGGAATGAATAATTTTTTATAAACGGTTACGAAGATGATATATTGAATTTCATAATGTTAATTAATTTCGGTTTTGTGTTGTCATTTTCGGCATTTATTGACATTTCAAGTGAAATAAAGTAATGTATATTTCGATAGAATGTCAGGTCTGACGTGTCTTAATCTATTTTAATCAATTTATCGTAACATTGAGATTAGAATATTTTCCTCTTTTCACTGTGGTCCCATTCGTTTGGATTCGATCGTTTGTAAAGAAAAGAAAAATTATTTCCATCATTTTCATTTCCTTAGATTTATTGTCGGATTTTATTATTCGAAACGTGAGGTTCCATCCTTGAGAATGTTTTCCCTTTGTAAATGAATGATTCAATTTTCTATTTCTTTGATTCTTATCTTATCAAAACAAACATTTGAAACTGTTATCATTTTTATTAATGACTCAATGAACACTCTGTAGTCATTGAAATGCCAACAAATATTGTGTCTTTATGAATCAAGCTAACGATTATGGTAATTACCAGGTGTACAAATATGAAACCGGAAAAATGATTCGTCGTCTCCACCATGGAATGTGTGAGAACTTTGGAACCATGTCGACCGCCATTTTTTATGTTTTTGACATCTGCCAACAATAACCAATTCACAAAACTACAAATTTAATACAACAAAGTAAAAAAATTCACGCTAAACATGTCGAATTTTGTACCCTCAAACAACGATATGCGGACATCGTTGATGTTTTGTTTTTTATTGAAGAAAAATGCAACCGAATCGCATCAAATGCTTATGGAAGCTTACGGTGAGCATGCTCTTGGCAAAACACAATGTTACGAGTGGTTCAAAAAGTTTAAAAGTGGTGATTTTGATGTTCGTAACGAAGAACGTGGAAGACCATCGAAAAAGTTTGAAGACGCCGAATTGGCAGCATTGCTGCATGAAGATTGTGGCCAAACTCAAGAACAACTTGCAGAACAATTAAATGTGACCCAACAATGCATTTCCCAACGTAAACAGCGCGCAAATGAAATGAAACGTTCCAAACATTCACAAAAACAATAGAAATTATTCAATCAATGGTAGGTGGTGACAACCTCGATCGACCTAAAATCGATTTTTAATTATTTATTTATTGTTTATTATTTATTATTTCAATGCAATTATAATGTTGCAAACGATCAAATCAAAGCTGGATTGAATTGCTGATCATCTGAATTTTCCAATGCCAATTAATTACATTTGAAAAAAAAAAGAAGACGCCTGAATTTAGGCCAAATAAATTCATGAGAACATCATTCAAAACTCATAATGAATAATTTTCTCAATTGCATGAACAAATAATGTAACCGATGCCACACTTCCATATTTATTCAATTTTTATTCGATAATAAACGTACAATACAATGATAATAATTAATTTGGGTCAATTTCTGGTGGTCGATTCAATACATTTAATATATTAATCCATTAATGTGTAGTACTTAAGAATATAAAACAAAAAAAGTGTTTTCTAAATATTGACAGCGGATAAATCCTAATGACGTTGCATTAATACGTTAGTTCGATGTATTTGTAAAGCGGAACTTTGGCGACAATTCAAACTGACATCTTCATGGATTACCATTGATTGCAACTGATTCAGCTATTGTAAGTTCCAATGAAGGCATTACAATTTGGACAATAATGATTTGCATTTTTACAAGAATCCATACAATATGGCACACATATACATGGCCAGCAACTAAAAAGAAAAGAAAAGTGAGAAAAAAAACACACACACACACACACAAAATAAATGAATTAATAATCAATGGAATATGGTTTAAATGCCGACCACCGACCGACAATTTGATCAATCAAAATCGATGATTATCACTTACAAAAAGACAAACAACAAAATTGCCGCAATATGTGTGCGTGTTGTTGATTCATGATCCAACCGGGTAACAATGTGTGCACGACAGCTTGGGCATACCACTCGTGTTGGTTCTGGACCAACAGCTGGAGCAACTAAAAAATTAACAAAATATTGAAAGAAAAAAAACAAAATAAATAAAATTATTTGAAAAAAATTAAAGCATTTTTAATAATAATAAAAAATATTTTCATCATTTACAATGACAATATTTATGAAATATTCAAAGTTCGCTGTATTTTTTTTTTCTCTCTCTCTCTCTC
>GL501544.1:1161420-1172501 GCA_000149185.1 Mayetiola destructor
GCACACAAATGGCCATTCCATGAGGTGGAAAATCGACCGTTGTAATGGTGGGTTTTTTTCATTGGCGCCTCTGCAAGAAGAGAGAATAGAGTTTTATAGAAAAACCCACTCATCGGATGACCTCCTCCAAAGCATGAGCTCGTCGTTAATTTGATATGTCTGTTGAATGTTGAAGCGTTCCGTTGCACATGTTCATATTAATAAACAAAGAGAATTCTTCGAATCCAAATTTCAATCGTAATGTTAAACATTAAACATCAGATATCAGATTGATGGGGTACGTAAGGCGTACAAAACGATTAAATTAAACAACTATGAATATAGTTTACACCCCAGCGACGACTTTTTTTTTTTATTTGATGTTACATTATGTCCCGTTTGCAATTCTCTATATTCACATTTATCTATTATTATTATTTTTTCTGCTGTGATTTCATTGGAAATCTGGGCGATGATGGCATAAAAAAAAGGATCTTGTTTTTCAGCATTGATTCGAATTCGACTACCTTTTTGTATCAATTTTGTGTCGTATGCGTAAGATTTAAGCGCGTACGTCATTGAGAGAGAAAAAAAAACACACAAATTCATTTAGTAACGGAAATTTCAGCAAAAACCGAAAAAATTCAATGGAAAAAATGCATGCGGGGGTGTTGAATGTTATTTATTGTTGCAATCGGAACACATAACACAAGTCTTCGGTATTATTCAATTTCGTTCTATTTATAATAATTAAGTCAAAGAAAGTTTTTCGTAGAGCCCACTGAAGACCTGGAGTTTGTGTGTGACAATGGCAAATAAAAGAAAAAGAAAAGAAGAAAAAAAACAAACAAAAATTAATTTCTCGTCATCTGGGAACATGATTGTTGAACAATACATAGATGTGCTACATTCATGTTTTGTAGGTATTTTAATGTTGTAACAATTGACAGTACTTGTTGTTTATGTATTCCTCGGTCAATTCCATGCTACAGCAAACGAAGAGCAAGATCAATTTGAGCAGCCAGCCACAAAAGAAAATAAATACCAAACAAAATCGACAAAAGCATTAGAAATTAGAACCACTGTTGATGGAGTGGGAGGGGGAGGGGGGAGGGAGGGCGAAAGAGAGACTAAACGACACTTACGTCGGTCCATTTTAACTGACAACTGAATAAATCTCTTAAACGCGATGGCAAAGGCGTTCAGAAAAACAGAGGACGACAGGCGTCAAATATAATGTGCATAAATATGCGTAAACATTCTTTCGTTCTTAGCTTTTTGATTATTTGACAAAAAATAATAATAATAATAAACCAATGAATATGCATGACTCAAATTTCAAGTATTTCATTCTCTCAGTCTATAAGTCATCGAAAGTTTTTCAAATGGAAAATGCTGCATTGCTGTTGGTTGTCTGGTGAAAAATTGACATTGACTCAAAGATTTCATCACAATGTGAACCACACAATTATTACTGCGAACGGTTGTTTTTCATTTTTCGGTTGTGAAAACCGGTGACATTGAAATTGATCGAAAGCAACAACTGATTGTTGCACGACGAATGGCAAAGTGGAAAAATGTTAAATGATATAAATATCAACATTACTGAACGCAGCCATACACAGTGGCAATCGGAGTGTGACATAATGTGTAATGTGTATATACGACGAGCGGCACTTTATTCTTCGTTTCTCTTCTCTTTTTTGTTTTTTTTGTTTGTTGTTGTTGTTGTTGTTGAACTTATTCAGTCCTGGGGAAAGGAACCAACAACTGAAAAAGAAATTTCGAAGAAAAGCCATTATATTTACGCAACGAAATATGCGCAATATTAAATGTGTATGGTTTTTCCTACTTTTTATTCCATCTGCCAGGGGTAATTACATTTTTGATCAAATCCCATCTGTAAATTGAATGCCCTTCGTTTCGATATACCTATACAGTATACATTATACATTATACATTATACATATATATATAGATATAGATGTCATTTATATGTTCGGATGTATAGTGTATAGCCTACTCGATCGCAACCTAATAATAATAATAAAATAATAATTCAGGCGTTTGAGCGAAATATTCAAGATTGAAGGAATCTTTTCTTCCGATTTGTAATGCAATATTAACATTATTATTGTCCACCGTATGACGGAAAAATATAAGGGCTCTATGGCCTTCATCTACTTTCAACGGAATGAAATGAATGTGGCGATTGCGAAATTCATTCATTTTATGTATTCACTACATACCCACAGGAAAACTCTCAACTTGAGCCACAACCAATGATGATGATGATGATGATGATGACGACGTTGAGACGAGAGAGAAATATTATTTTTGAGGGAAAATCAAATGAAATGTCACTCGTAACATTGTTTCGCAGGAAATATCCAAGAAATCATACTGAAAAGTGTTTGAGACTAAAACAGTGGCTGAAGAGTCCAGTGTCCTCACACATACACACACAAACACACAAACATACGCGATGAAGATTTGAAAAAGATTTCAACGGAAATTGAAATCGTGACAATATAAACTCAATTTCAAAAAATCAACGGTGTTCAACGATTTAATTGTACATTGTACACATACGTACACACAAAATCATTTGTATAACGTGATATATGTAGCAGCTGACGGTTGAATCGAGCAATTGAACACTCGTACACACAAAATGCTAAAACACATTGAAAGATTGAAAGACACAAATCTGAATGGAATTGGACGCTATGTACAAATGTAAAAATATTCATTCAAATAAAATCGAAGAAAAGCAACAAATCAAAAACGAAGTTCAAATGAGTAAATAGAGACGATTTCTTTTATTTTTGAATTGTTAAAAGTATTAGACGAGACGGAAAATAACGGGTAAAAAAATTCCAGAGAAAAACATTTATTATATTTTCCATTTTTTTGTTTTTTAGAATGAATGCGTGTATAGGTCGAGCATCGAAATTTCCAAAAAAAAAAAAAAAAATTAGAAGATTCTCTCTTTGCTTATATTGTTCCCCCTTTTTAACGGGCAAACGGTGGAGAAGTTTTCTTCTTACTATTGGCATCTAATGCGGAGTCCGTTTGCTAGTCAAGAGCTGGCAAACGAAATAAATGATAACAAAAGTGATTCGAAATGTTTGAAATCCAAGAGATTGGTATAGAGCTTAGTTAGGTATTTTTCCAACATCCATGGTCGCGTGTATATTGTATTGTATACAAAGCGACTGTCTGTTTTGGTAGCTCGGCATCATGTCAAGTCACATAGTCATGTGGTATGAATAATCGGTTGACTTTGTGCTGAATTTTTTTTTCTTTTTTTTTTCAAATATGGTGTGTATGGTATAGCCAAATGGCATGGACATCAAGGCTTTTGGGTATATTTATTCATCGTTTAGTAATTCAAAACAATTTCTAAATAATGTTTTTCATGTGTATATTATGGATTTGATATTGGCTTGAATTGGCTTGGCTTATAGCCGGATATTTTTTTTTTCTTCCTTTTTGTATCTCAAATTGCTGATTGGCCATTTCAAATACGACACGATCTCATTCGAATCGTCTACGAACCAACAATTTGTTTTCCGCAAATCTAAAATGACGATACATGCGACCAGTTCGGTTTTCCTTTCTGTTGTTCGGTTCGGTTTTTGGCTGATATAATCTCACCAAATACGAGATTCCAAAATTAAATTCAACATCAAATAATGAAACGGATTTTCATATTCTCTCTCTCTCTCTCTCTCTCTTTCTCTCTGTTTCTCGTTTTCTTGTTCTTTTCTTTTCCTTTGACGTCTTTGTACGCATCAACTTATACACACCTTATGCATATGCAAATACTTTTCCGAATGTTCATTGCTGATATTTCGGGTTGATAATACCAACAAATTATAATGAGTTGGTTGATTGATCCAACGCATTGAAAACCGTTAAAGTTATGATATTTCATTTTTGATTCTCGTTTTGATGAGACGTGGAATGTGTCTACACAGAGTTAGTTCTTATTTCGATAAACTCTCTGAAGGATATCTGCTTTGCATGTTTTCTATGGCCAAAAAATATACATAGATAATAATGATAAGTAATAAAAACTGGGTAAAAAGGTAAAAAAAAAGATTGGCATATTCTTGGAAAATCATCAGCCAATAAAGTTGCAAAAGCTGAAAAACCGAAGGAATGATAACACCGAAACCGATGAATAGAAATAAATTAAAAAAGAGAAAAAGAAAAAGAAAAAACCGAAAATGGTTTTTTCTTCATTTCGTTTCGTTCCGAATTCTTATTCATTCAAAATTGGATTGTTGATTGTTCCAATGTTAGCGCATGTTCTTTAGCGTACATTCAACAAGAGCTCGGAATCTCTGGAAAAAAAAATAAATAAAAAATGTACACAGTGAACCACACATTTGCCATGGCATTCAGGCTAAATACAAAAGTCTCCTATTTTGCTCCTTGTTGCTTGTTTTCCCATTCGCACGGCCATTGCTCATCCATTTGCTTTCTCTGTCCCAATACGGACGAAACATAATACATCGTACATAAAACACAAATCTTTTACGGGTGATGTATATAGGGGATTCAGTTGGAGAAAAACGTGTGTGCAGACAACACCGACGACGGATGAATGGTGGTGCTCTATACTGGAAAATTGAACACACACCAAACTAGTAGCTACAGGCCAAAAGCGCAAACAAACACGAACAACCAAATTTCTATATACAAAACATACAGTCTATGCCCAGGGTAAATTTTCTAATGTTCCCAGTTAAAAGCTACCTTTCAGATTGAAACGTATATTTTATCCAAATCGTGTTAAGAAACATTCAAAGCTAAATATTATACAGAAAGAAAGACAAAAAAAAAAAAAAAGAAAAAGGAAACTGCAACCATCTCATCATTTCGCTTCGTGTGTTCCGTTCACGTTTTGTTCTCGGTTTTTCCTTTTGAGTTGTAGTTTTTTCTGTGATTTACGTTTTTCGGCTTTAATTTTGTTAATGCATTGCACAACAATCAACATAAATAAATTAAAAAAAAAATTTTGTTTTGGCTTTTGTCCGTTACACGGATTCGGGAAAAAATTTTGTTATCATACAAATAATAAACAAAACATAATTACATGTTACTCGTTCGTAAACGATTCTCTTCCATTTGAAAAAATCGTTTAATTTTGAACGACTCAACAAAGTTCGCGGTCTACGGTTTGCAGTAACCAAATTTTTTTTTTTGTCGCAACGATAAAAAATCCAACAGTTTTTCTCGATAAAATATATGAATTGGTACGAAATTGATTTGCAAAAAGCTTCATTTTTTCCAAATCAATTTGTAAAAACAAATCCAAAATTCATTTTCAGACAATTGCATCAGAGATACCACAAGTGATCAATCAAATTACAAATGCAACAGCTTAAATTCAGATAATAAAAAAAATAAAATAAAATCAAAATAATAAAATCGGCTACCAAAATCGCGCTGAGCACACACACACACACACACACACACACACAGACACACACATAATTTCATTCATCAAATTAAAAATCATAAACAATTCAACCAATCTACAAGATTATTTTGTATATTGGTGAGATGTTGGTATCGTCTTCGTCATCGAATTCCTTTATACACAACAATACACATTAACCATTTACACATTAACATGTACACCTGTGTGAACACTGAACAGGCTTAAATAAATTACAATAATAATAATTGATGAAAAATTGATGTAACACACAATTATTGAGGAACAACAGTGCCAGCAGCAGCAGTAACATCAACAGCAAACAGGAAACAACACAGCAAAAACAACAACACGCGGTATGTTATCGTATTTTCCGTTCGAATTTTTTAGTCAATTCTGTTTTTTTTTTTTTTTTTTTTTTTTGTTCGGAATCAACAAATGTTCGGAATGGACCAACAAGTTTTGTCTTGTTTTGTTCATTTGGTCAATCGGGTTAGTCGATGTGATGACTGGTGATTGTGGTATGTGTGTTTCTGAATTCCAAATTGACCAGCAAATATTGTTTGAATTAATTTTCTACTCCAAAATCAATTAAGCAAGTTTGACATAATGTTTTTTTCCCCTCGATTCATTGAACATTTGAAAATGAAAGAAAAAAAAATGATCCGAATATCAATGCATGGTATAAGTGAGACGGCAAAAAAACCCCCAAAAACCATTCCGATAGGTTTTTTAAAATGTGCCAGAATATTTTTCTGTTTTGAATATGATTCATGATGTTTTGTTGTTGTCGTTGTTCAATGAATTTTTTGCAATTGAATAAATGCGATTTCCGTGTAAAAACGCACTGATTCATGTGAACAAACAATGAAGCAAATGAGCTGATTATGGGCAAAAGTGGTCGCATAAGTTACTAACCATTTAGTTTTCAAATGCAAATGCTAAAAAATGGTAAACAGCAACAAAAAAAAAAAAAGGGAGTCGAAAATAATTCGAATTGGCATTTAAAAATTGAATTGTAGAACAACCAAAATAAATTCACACCGGAAATGTTGAATTGAAGGCAATCAAGTGGTTTTCAATTTCCAACAAAACCACTAAATTTCATTTCTTTTTGTATATTCATTTTTCGTTGTTGGATCATTTTCATTTGTTTTTTTTTCTTTTCTTTTTTTTTTCAAAAGAATTAAAAACATTACAATTTGGTGATTATTTTCGATGTAAAAATAAACACGCACTGGATTTGTAAAGCTCTTTGTCCTTCTCAATTTTTTTTCAGTATATATATATATCTGCATCTTTGCCCGTATTTTTTTCATTTTATTGTTGACGTAGGAGTCACTAGCATTTGCATTTCATTCGTTTGAATCCATGAATAAATTGCTTTCAATTCCGTGCCATTGATAATAATGAAACTCACGGCTCCTGGCTCCTCACCTCCAACGAATGTTCACCGTTTTATTTTATTTTTTTTCTTTTTTTTTTTTTCTATTTTTTGTTACAATGAAAATAATTTCAAAGTAAACGATGGTATTTAATTCGCCTTGTTCTATTTCTTCTTCTTTTTCTTCTTTCACTCGAATTGATATTTGCGTTGCTGTGATTGAAAAACCGAATACAAAAAGTGAGATGAAGCAAAAAAAAAAACAAAGCGTTTCGCATTCGTCGACATTTAATTCTTCTTCGATGCTCGATGATTTTCAATTTCTATTATTACATATATATATATAGTATTCGTTATCGCGTTTCGTTTTCAACTTTGTATTTGATAATGGTATGATAAAGGTGTACAAGCAGTAAGCATAGTACAAATCAAATGTATGCATAAAAATGTTAAATAAATATGTATTATTCATCGGTATTTAAATAAGAAAAAAACTGGCTAAGCTCAAATGCAAATTGATGAAATCGAGATAAACGAGCAATAACAACGAAAAATTTGAATCGAAAAACATCGAATGCTTTCGAAAATTATCATTTTGTTCATCATTTAAATGTTGAAAGAGGAAAAACTCTTCCGGAATATTGGTTCGGTATTGTTTTATTTGAAGTATAACAGTAAATAAAGCATTTAATAACCAAATCCAATAAAAAAAAAAATATAATAAAATAGATGTTTGAATTGTTTGAATAGGAGCCAGATTGGCGACTATGGCGATGAAAATAAACAACATGCAAATATAAAAGATTCGCCAAAGAATTGAAGTGACTGTTATTTTCCGTTGATTTTTGTTGCTGTTTATTGTTTGGTGTAATTTTATTTATTTTTTTTTCCCCGTCATCTTTGTTTCGATGCTGATGGTATTATGAATGAAGTGGTAGAAAAACATTTGAACGTGTTGTCTGAGCGCACGCACTGAAGATTCTAAATAAACTGGCTGTAGAGAGTAGTATAATAGCTTGTATCCAGCCAAAAGAAGAATAGCAATTGTAATAAAACTGCGATATCAAAAAGAAAGAAAGAGAGAAAAAAGAACAAAAATGAACTGAGATGTACAAGAACTAAGCGATAATTGAAAATAAAAAAAAAAAAACCCAAACAACAAAAGAAGCAAACAGCAACCAACAACGGAATATTTACTGACTTCGACAACAATTCATGGAAATTAGGAAAATCACTCAACAAAATACAAAATCAAATGGCAGCAAATAAAATATTATGTTTACATAAAAAAAAAAATGCGACTCTCGCCTGTCGCTCTATGCTCATTTTCCATTTAAAAATGGCTCGATTGTAAGATTTCCAAGTTAAACAACCCAAAAAAAAAACACACACACACACAACAAAATAGCAATACAATTCGGGCTCAAATTCGCCTCTTGATTTCAATGTGAAGAGTCGAAAAGTGGCGCAACTAGTTGCTCTTGTAATATCGACTAGATGACTATGAGAGACCATTTACTAATTCGGAAAACTGACATTTCGACACAGAAATAAGAGAAATCCGTTTGCATTTGATTTTATTTCTTCTTTTATTTTGCGCATTCGTCTGTTTTCTTTTTTTTTTTTTTCTTTTCTTCATTTCAGCAAAATAGCAATAATAACAAATAAAATAATTAATCACATTGGAAGACACTTGGATCGTTTTGAGACTTTTCGATATAATAATAATAATAATAATTGACAATTCATTTGAAATTCGGAAATTCACACATGTGCTAATCGAATAGGACGGCTGGAGGACGATAATATTATTATAGAAGAGATATAATATGTCAACAGCAATGCCAATGCAAAGCAGCATTGAATAATTTTATGATGAGAATGTGGAAACTATAGAGTATATATATAGTATATAGGCCTGCCTGTATATGCTATCCACAATGTGATGATAGTATGCGTACATTGATATGCTAGGCGTATTAAAGTATAAATGAAACCATCCAAGGAAAATGAAAACATATGAAAATATTATTTACCATTGAGCACTGAGCACATTCTCATTCACTTTGGATGATCATTATTATTAAAAAAAAAAATAGCGACTCTCGCCTGTCGCTCTATGCTCATTTTCCATTTAAAAATGGCTCGATTGTAAGATTTCCAAGTTAAACAACCCAAAAAAAAACAACACACACACACAACAAAATAGCAATACAATTCGGGCTCAAATTCGCCTCTTGATTTCAATGTGAAGAGTCGAAAAGTGGCGCAACTAGTTGCTCTTGTAATATCGACTAGATGACTATGAGAGACCATTTACTAATTCGGAAAACTGACATTTCGACACAGAAATAAGAGAAATCCGTTTGCATTTGATTTTATTTCTTCTTTTATTTTGCGCATTCGTCTGTTTTCTTTTTTTTTTTTTCTTTTCTTCATTTCAGCAAAATAGCAATAATAACAAATAAAATAATTAATCACATTGGAAGACACTTGGATCGTTTTGAGACTTTTCGATATAATAATAATAATAATAATTGACAATTCATTTGAAATTCGGAAATTCACACATGTGCTAATCGAATAGGACGGCTGGAGGACGATAATATTATAGAAGAGATATAATATGTCAACAGCAATGCCAATGCAAAGCAGCATTGAATAATTTTATGATGAGAATGTGGAAACTATAGAGTATATATATAGTATATAGGCCTGCCTGTATATGCTATCCACAATGTGATGATAGTATGCGTACATTGATATGCTAGGCGTATTAAAGTATAAATGAAACCATCCAAGGAAAATGAAAACATATGAAAATATTATTTACCATTGAGCACTGAGCACATTCTCATTCACTTTGGATGATCATTATTATTATTATTATTATTATGTATATTATATTCTACATATGAAAAATTCTATCACAAAACAAAGTTGAAATCAAATGTACTTTACATTAGAATTATGCAGCATATGTGGTGTGTTTTGTCATATCGTGTGTGCAATATATATATTCAAATTGTATCCAAATGTACGGCTAAATTAGATGGAATCGCGCACAATTTACTTTTCTAAACATAAAAACTAATCATTACGTGGTAACTATTGAACGACATCAACAACAACAACAACAACAACAACAACCACACAAAATTATCAAGTTATTCTCATTGAAAAATAAGAACCTACCTGACGGCATTCAATTTTGGGGATCGATATTGGGTGTGAGGTGTGATAGTTGAAGTGCAAAAAGGGAAGCTCATTTTAGTCTAATTTTTTTTTTCCTTTTTTTCTTTTTGGGCACAACGAAGCCCCATGTCAGTTGCTTTCGAACAATTGTTGACTGCCATTTCGGAATTGTTTATTTAGACATTTAAAATCGATAAGAAGAACATTAGATACAACAACGACCTTTGAGAGTCTTTGAACCAATAGAAAAATAATGAAATTATGATGAAAATTCGATGAACTCAAATTGTTCTTTTTTCAAGTGTTGCGTGAGGTTTGCAATTCAACACTGTAACACTGAAAATATTCGATCAGATCAGAACGATGGTCAATCAAACAATAACATCAACAAGTGACAAATTGATTTCGTTGATTATTGGAGAGCATTAAATATAGATTCGAAATGTGTACAAGTCCGCACGGAACCAAAATTGATGAACTTTATGTTAAGCAACCGAAAGCAAATAAAATTAAAAAAAAAAAATGACCCTAATGAGGGGAATAATGAAATAAAAGGAATGGAATCGCTTATCCTCGAAATTAATAACAATCCAAAATGAATGCATAAAATATTTCCTTTTGTTTGTTTGTTTTGGTTTTGTTTTTTTTTTTGGTTGCTTTTGCTGATGCAGGCTATCGTCCGATCCCATGTTTGAGATGTTTTTATGAATTTTCCAATTTGCCAAACCAATCGACCAAAGAAAAGCCCCTTGCCAAAAAAACCAAAAAAAAAAAAAAAAACCAAAAGAAAGATGAAAAGAAGAAACTCAATTCAAGAAAACCGAACAAATTTATAATGGCATAAATATGAATAAAGTGAAAAAAATTCTACGAAGCAATCGACATCCTCCATCAATTCAATCTTAATCTATGATAACGATACGTGGAATATTGGCAAAATAAACCGATAATACTTATTGCCTACGTTCGAAAGGAATCGATTCCATTTATCGCAGCCGTTAAAAAAACCAAAATGAAAATCAACGATCAAATAAATGAATTGCAGATTTAGTATTTTTTTTGTTTTGTTTT
>GL501544.1:1192235-1216826 GCA_000149185.1 Mayetiola destructor
GAAGAAGAGAGAGANAGAGAGAGAGAGAGAGAAAGAGAGGAGAGATGAGGATGAAAAAAGTCAAAGCTTGTTCCTTGAATTTGTTGCTTTGATTATGTTCTCTCTTCCTTACAACGAAACGAATAAGTAAACTTTCGACGGAAATTTATTTATTTTCATGGGTTTTTTCATCCATGCGTTGGCTTTTTTCGGTGTCCCGCTCGGTCGCTATCGCTTTTTTTTTGTCTCTGCTCGGTTTTTTTAGGTATTGCACGTTACATGGCATGAGGACACGTGTATAACCACGGGATGTTAAGACCGTCAATCATTTAATCAGATGTGCATGAAAAATGGATGAAGGGAATACGATTTGATCCATTCAGTGGTTGGATCATCGAATATTTTAATCAATCCAGTGCGATAGTAAACACACACACACACACACACATTCACATTCACATTCACATGCATTTCCATTTGGTAAATAGGTGAACATAATGATTATTCGACATGAATTGATGTGGAAAAATTGAAATAATAAATTATGGTGCTCCATTTAGAGGACTTTGTACATTTATCGATATATATATATATAAGTAAAATAAATATACATAGAAGAGAAAAAGAAAAAGAGAAAGAAAACGGCAATGTCGACAGAAATCGAGAGCCGAGAATGGCAGATGAAAATTAATAATAAAAAAAAAAAAAAAAAAACGAAAGAAATTTATTCGATTTGTTTCGATATCGGAGATTGTGGTGATATCAAGATCTGGGAAAAGGGCATTTGTACAATTGTATAATTTGTTTTCTAATTGGGTGATATGCGATCTTTTTTACTAATTGAATGAAATTTGACCCATTTGATATGACACTCTATTCCGCTCATTTTTCATCTCACTAACTCACTCTATGCTTTTGCTCATGTGTGTAGCTGTTTTTATTCTATTATGGAAATAAGGAAATAATCAAAAGTTTATTATAATTTTGAGCTTATTTTATCGATACATAAAATATGTACCTAAACAAGGGCACACACACACACACAAAGAATGAAAAACAAGTGTTTTTCTCGTGTAAAATTTAGAGAAAAATTTCCATATTCAACAGCCAACAGCTTCATTTTCATTGAAAAAGCAAATCAGAAATACAAAATGTTCCCTCTTCACATTGAAATATTTATCCTATCGATATTATGTGCTCCTTGGTCCCTGCGCTCCAATCACTAACGAACTAATGAGCAACCATTTGTCCCAATATGTGTTCTTGAAATCGATGATAGAAAAATATTTGAATATTGTGAACGGAAAAACAATGGCAAATGGTACAGAATGAAGAACGGAAAAGCAAAGCAAAGATGAAAGAAAAATTCCGATAGCGAAAAAAAAAAAAAATAAGAAAATTTATAAACAACCAACAAATTGTGTGATGTAAATTCGTTTAAAGCGCTGATGCTGTGTCATGTTTTGACTCATAGTCAAAGTTTTGTTGTTGTTGTTGTTGTTCTTTTTCCTCCCACTTTTTCCTTTCATTGTCTGCTGGTAGCCGACACGAACATTCTAAAGATTTCGAGAACTTTTCGTTGTTGTTGTCGTCATTTTGTTCAATTTTTTTTTTGCTTCGATTTGCGTCCAATGTAGCCATAAAAGTGAACAGAAAAGCAACAATACAATCATTTACTATGACGCATATTTTCAGTAATTTTCCTGTTGTTTTTTTTTTCTTTCTTTCTCGCTTTCGCTTTCCGAACTTTCTTCGTCAATCTCACTTGCTTTGGCCTCCATTTGATTTTCATCGTAAATATAAAGAAAATGAAGCGCTCATAATTTCCACAATTTTTTTGGTTTTTTTTCTTTCCTTTTTTCCTGGAAAACTTTTTTCATCTGACAAATTTCCAATCAATAGCAAAATAATAAATTCATAAATAATCGGCACAAGCAAGTCGAATCATAATAATAATAAATAAGTTTCAAAAGAAATAAAACACAGAGACAATCTTGTTCTTAATGCTGAGATACAATATAGATATATGTATATTCTTTCATTTACGTGTCCATAATAACATTTTAAGTCCAGTAAAAAAAAAAAAAAATAACTCTGTTGTTGTAAACGAAAGAGCGCGAAATCATTCGCATTCACTTAGAAAATTTTATTTTATTTTGTCCTGAAACAATGCAAGTAGTCAACAATGATGAAATAATTGAATTGTTTTCTGAGTGCCATTATTATTGTCATGGGCATGAGTAAAATTCATGGGTGGTGAATTTCGGACAATTTTACCGAAGTACGGTTATTAGCGTGCCCATTAAATATTTGCAATTGTTGACCATGAAGAGAATTTAATAACTGTTTAGAAAATTTCTGATCATTTAGACAAAAGAGACAATGAAAACCAACAAAGCCATATTAATGTAATTCTGTGAATGTTAGTAGAAAAACATGAAAAATAACTGAAGACAAACTAAATATCTATTGAATAAGAGGATAATTTAAATTTTAAGTAATTCTCAAAGAATTTATTTCAAATAGTTGATGATGAAAAGCCCTCTATTTTTCGGCAAAAATTTTCCGAATGCCAAAAACGAAAATTGACAAAGACAATGTTTACAATATGAAAATTAATATAAAATACAAAATAAAAGCTCTTTGCATAGCATCGACTCGATGTTAGTCACATTGAAAATGGAATTTCAAACTTCATAACCGTAGAAAATTATACAGCTTAAAATTGTGTTTATTTGATTTTCTTTTTTTTCCATTTCAATGGCAATGTGAATTTGTGTCTTCCGTCTCCAGCTTCCACTTTTCAAACATCCGCCTATTCCCCCTATGTTGCCATTCATTTTTCCTTCTCAAACCACCGACATAGTCAAACAGTCAAACAATAATTTATCACTAATTTTCTATTCTTTTCAACACTCACATCGAAACAATCAAAATTTAACATTGTAATGAAAGTCAATCAAAATTTGTTGGCGCTTGAACCAAATTGGTAAAATGACGCCATTGAATCAATTGGAATTCAATGAAACACCGAACTTAAAAATAAATTTTCTATTTTTTTTCTATTTTTTTTTCTTTTTTTGATATTGACTTTTCAGGAGTATCCGTTGATAATAAAATAATTTCATTGAAATCATATTTTGAATGTGATGTAAATTGATGGAATCAAACGATAACAGAGCCAAAAAACCAAAGAGCAAAACCGAACATAAAATAGTTATAATAATAATAATAATTATAGAATGCGTGTGGCGTGCGACGTGCGACATGCGGTGGCGTCATCTGAAAATTTGTTTTTTTTCTGATAAATGAGCAAATTGTGGAATCGAAACAATTTGTCGGAACATTTGAAATACAATGTTGACGGGTCGATTCGAGCATATTGTTTTCATGAGAATTTACCAATTTAATTCGCAAATGAAATATATATACTTAATAATAAATTCATTGTTATTTTTTCGTTTTCTTTCGTTTTCTCTGTTTCTCTGTTTTCTTTTTCGGCACAACATTTGCGTCACGAGTCAAATAAGAACAATCATATAGGAGCTAACGTATTCAGTCATTTCAGAAAACGCCAAAGTGAATAACTAGTAATTTCATATAATGTTAATTGGAAAATACCTAAACTTTTGCCAATCCCAGACCAACCAAACAACCATAACTATATCATATGTATATTTTTTATTATGATATTTTATGAAATCAGCGATTCTTCAACTCATATCCCACCAACGGCCACTGCACAATTCCGTTTCTTATGTGAAGAGTGAAAATGTATCGATAAAGGTCGCCCATTTAACATTCAATAGCGCAATTTGTTATTGTGTATAGCGCATTCACAATCATTTTACCATTTTCTCAGAATCAACGCCAAATGCGTCCTCCGCGTACTTTACCGTGTTCGTTTCATCGCACCGACAACCATACATTCATGTCTGAGTGATACGATCTCCTGTTTTTCGAAAATAATTAATTATTATTATGATTTTAATTTCTTGAAAATTTCAAACTGCCAAGTTATGTTTGATGGGCTACAAACAATAAATAAATGACGATAAAAACACTAAAGATGATGGATAAGGATAAAGTAGTCAGAATCTAAATGGGGAAAATAATAAAATAACGTATCCATAATAATAATAATAAATATTCATTCACACAATTCAAACATCATTTTAGTACAATGAATGAATCGAATATGATAATCTCCAGTTTCTTGGTTTTCATTTTTCTCGTTTGCCTTCCCACATAAGTGTATGCAAATGAGAATAAAAAATAAACTGCATTTGATTGATGCAATGAAAAAAAAAAAATGAAATAAGCTATGGCAACAGGGAAGTACATTAAATCACAAAAACAACTGATTAAAACTGAAAACAGAGCAAACAAACACCAACAGAACCAAAGTTAAACCAAAACTCGTTTCGATGATGTTGAAGAAATTCAAAGAAAAACCAAAACCAAAACACTCAAAAACAAGCAACCTACACAAAATATTTTCCTGTAAGCCAATTCGATGTAGTCGTTAGTTAATTTCCACGAACAGGAGTGAAATTCTGAGAAAATTTATTATGAATTTTACAGTACGAAACCAATGATTTTTCCATACGATCCGCAAAACGGATGGATGACGTTCAATACGGAAAGAGAAGGAAAATAGAGAGACGAAAGAAAATGAAATAATAATAATAATTATAAAGCAAACAGAAATTGACTGAAGATGAAGAAGAAGACAAAACAAAAAAAATTAAATTAATTAATAAAATAACAACAAATAACGAGAATATTCTGAGATTTAAATTGAATTTGAAAATTATAATATAATTTGGTTGGGCGGCAGAAAAGATAAATTACACGTGCAAATTTCACTTACATGACACAAAAGATCAACAGGCAAATAACAGAACTTGAAAATGTTTTATGTTTTATCTTTTCAATGTCATTGCAATAATATTGATTTTTTTTTTTCGGATTTTCCCTATAAATTTTCCATCTGGATTCATGGATATAATCGGTTATTATTTGTGTTATAATTTAGTTGGGGAAAACCGTTGTGAATGTGTATGTGTGTGTGTTTGTTTGTATGCTGTGAAAATCATTTGACCAGTCATTGATACATATAAAGGTATACAGAGCAGGTTGATCTTAGCGCGAATATATTTTGCCAACAATTTGAAGAAACTCGAAGCTCGCAATCCATTTAAAGTGAGTATTTAGATTTTCAATTGATGAATTATCCCGTTTGTATCCCTTTTATGCTTATGCATTTTGTTCTCATTACGACAATTTTGTCCTCATTGTTCGATTCCATTATAAATTTGTTGAGTTTATTTTTCATTCTTTCTTTATCTGTTTTTTTGTCTCGTTGTTTTCACATCATATTTTCCGAAAATCCGAAATGATGGAAACACGACACGAATCGAAAAAAAAAAATGGAAAGAAAAAACACAGAACATTAATCCCCGAAATAATGGAATAACGAAAACTAGGAAATGGAAAACACTCATAACTCAATCGAGAGTAAACAATCATGGAGATCCACCTGATAGTTCTTCAGTTGATTGGCAGAAAGACAAAAAATGAAAGTAAAAAAAAAAAAAAAAAATGATAAAGAAAAAGAAAGAGAAAAAGAAGATGAATTGAAGAGTATAACGCAAGGTCATCCTGTGCTTATGAGTAAAGTCACGTACATACACACAAGAAACTAGGATTTTTCTCCTAAACGGGAAAGAATAACGAATTGAGAATTGGAGAAGTGATGAAGAAAAGTAGAAGAAAATGAATGAAAAAAGTGGAAAACTGAGAGATTTGTTTTTGTTTCGTTCTTTATGTTAAAAAGTTGAAAGTGGAAAGAAAAAGTGCCATTTTGATGTGTATCGTATATCGTGTATATCGTGTGGGATCGTTAATTTCATCGTTTGTTTTGTTTGTATTTTTTTTCTTTCCTTTCGTAATAAAAATTCATTGAAATATGTTCGGTGGCCATTTGTGTCAGTCCAAAAGAGTCAAACGATTTTGTTCGATAAGTTGTTGTGTTTGGTGTTTTTCACTTTCATTTTTCATGCATATTTGCGATTAACGACCGAAAAAAAAAAACCGAAAAATATAATTATGTTATTATTATTATTAATAGATTTATATGTTACGGTATGGCCATTACGGTTGAGTGCTCAAAGTTTTTCTATTTTCTAACAACAAAATTAGCAATTTTTCAATTGCTAAATAAGAGTTAGAATTGAAGAAAATTTTTGACAAAAAATATGACTTCATGTTATGTTATGCCTTGTAATTTGGTCCATTCGGAAAGGTGAGAAAATATCCCTAGCCGTTATTTTTTTTTTTGTATTCGCTATTGCATGATTATTTTCGTTAAACAGTTTATTTTTTTGTTCGTTGCGCGATAGGTTCCTTTTTTTTTTATTCGAATGCTTTTTATATAGTTAATTTCTATTTCCTGTCACATAACCGTAATCATTAAATGGTCTGAATGCTAAACGTTAAACACTCAGACAGAGTCGGCCCTTCGTTTATTAAAAAGTTGTGTGTATTGTTTGTGTAACACGATATTTTCCGTTTAACATATTTCAGCATTGTACAGAAGGGGCACATTGAATCCTTCCCCCATCCCATATTCTATGCCATCCCAAATGAAAATAGAAAAAAAAAAACGAAAATGGAAATTGAATCAAAATCTCTTTTTCCTTTCACTCACTCATTGCTCATGCATAGAAATAAATAAATAATTACAATTTTGCCCTTCTATGCAATTAATGTTATGAATACAACCCAGTATCCAGTCCAGTCAATCATCGTTTAATTCCATTGTATTGATTTTTATTATTATTTTTGTTGTAATTTCGAAATGTTTTTTCCCGTTGTCTCTTTATCCAATTGTAGTTTTATGTTTCTTCGTACTTTGTATCGTAGACATTGATTGAATAATATTCCCATATTACTCTTAATTATTTTGATTATTATTATTATTATTATTATTATTATTTTGGTTATTATTATTATTTTGGTTATTATTATTATTATTATCAATCAGACAATCAATCTTCATTTTCATCAGTTCCTTTTTCTTTCGCTCTTCGGCTTTCTGTTTTTCATCTGTGTTCATGGTTCCTATTCTATACATTCGAATTCTTAATGTGTTAATGGCGCAATTGGTGTCCAAGTGAATTCAGTGGCAATGTAATTCAAGTGACAAACAAAGCGTTAATATATGTATAGCCGCATGGAAATGCGTTTGTGAGTGTGGGCGTCATCAAAATCACTTTAGCCATGATGAAATAATCTCAATCTGTGTTCAATGTTTTTACCCGGTAGTATATTTTGAAAGTGTGTTTTCTTTTTTATTTTTTTTTTTATTTTTGTCCATCTCCCTTCTCCGTTTTGCATTAATAATGATTTGGGTGGATGGGTAAATTCACTTCAGTCACAGCAATACAAATTCACATCAATTTCCAATGGCACCACATGAACAGAAAAGAGACCCAACCAAAAGAATAAGAAGAAGAAGAAGAAGAATAAAAAAAAGAAACCCCTCCACATGTTAATCGCTTTATATTCTATTTCAAACATCGCAACAGTATATTATTCGATTATTTATTTGAAACACGAGCACCGGAATTATTTATACATGAAATTTCGTAGTTTTGAATACATTTTCGCTTATTTATTGAATTGCGTATTTAATACGGGGGGAGGGGGGTGAAAAAGAAAGCTTAAAATCTCATAGAACTTAGGACATTTATTGACATTTGTGTTGTTCATTTGAATTTTTCAAGTCGTTAAACAATCACAATCTCGTGAAAACTGTTTCTTGAAACAATGGCACGACAACAACAACAACAACAACAACAGCATCAACAGCAATTTCATTTTTCTTCATTCAAACAAAATTATTAATTAAGCACCCGAAAGACCAATGCGCCCAACTAATCGATTTATTTTTGATGTATGTGTTATATTTTAGAGACAACTTAAAGAAAAATTATCAGGTCGAGTACAATTCGAATTAAGCTATCATTCTGATCGTGAAGAATTAGTTGTGTCCCTAATGGCCGCTGACAACTTGCCTCTTAGAGATGAAAAAGCTGGACATGGTAAATTACCAGAAACATTCGCCAAAGTCCGCGTTTTACCCAAAATGTACGTAAAACATGAAAATCAAACTAAAAAAAAACAAACAAACAAACAAATCAAAATTCAACAAAAAAAAAAAGACAAACATGGTGAATGCCATTGTCTACATTTCAAAAAGGTTCTCCAAAGCCCACACTCTACATTTCACACCCTATACACACAAGAAATATCAATTGTCAATGTTTGTTGTTGTTCACATGTTGCAAAATCACATAAAAATCCGCGCGATACACATAACCGTCACATAGATTTATAGAATTTTTTGAATGTTGAGCTGTATCTCTATCTTTCACTCTCTCTCTCTCTTACTGTTTCTCTATCTATCAATCTCTTTCACACACACACACACAAAAGAACACAATGTTTAAATAGACAGTTGCAGTTGGTATCTTTTACTCTTTCCAAATATAAAAATTGTTTTATTTTGATTTCTTCTTTTCGATCACACATGAGGTTACGCTAAGTTTTTCAATTTTGATTTTTTGAACACATTGTGAAGTAGATTTTACTCTTTTGTTCACTTTATATTGTGTTACTAATTACAATCGCTTCCAACCAAAATCTTTTCTTTCTTTTTTGCGTTGCCGTTATTTTCTTTTCAACAACAACAACACATTTCAGACAATTTATACGAAATATTGTTAAAAAGTGTGAATTTGTCGCTTGTTAAATAAAATAGAAAGTATTCTGTTCAATTATTATCATTATTTTTGATTATTTTTGATTATTGTTAGGTTTTGTGCTTGTGTTGTAATCAAATCTCATTCGTAAAATTACTTGCGTACGTATCGTTGTTTATTAATCATAAATCAATCCTTAAAGTTTGAAATTTGTCTTTGCATTCTTACACGTTATCGTTTCATTCCATTCGAGCTATTCGTTGAACCAATTCCGCTACCTTTACGAAAAAGCTTTCAATTCATTTCTATACGAAAAAGCTTTCAATTTTCATTTTTCTTTCGCAATTTTCTAAACCTATATCCAACAACAACCAAAAAAAGAAAATCTAATCATTGTTTTTTTTTGTTTTCCTTCTCCATTTGCAATCAATTGATAAATTTTATTTTCAATAGGCCGATTTAAGGCACTCTCTGCAATAAAGAAATAAAATGACATTTGCAAGAGTGGCTTTCATTGCCATATGAAATAAATGCTAAAATTCGACTCAAATAAATGAATCAATTTCAAAATTTCGTTAAACATTTTCATTCACATAGAAAAATATATTTACGTATCAAATATTACAACACACTTTCCAATTTTCAAAAAAAAAAAAAGAGAGAAAAAAGAAAGGAAAAAATATAATAGTTTTTCAATTTTGGTTATTCCTTTCATCGAACAACAATTTCACAGTTTATGATTCTGTTGATTTCGACATCGAAATTTCGATTTCCATTCAATTCCAGAACCATTATATGATTATTGTTTTGTAATGGAATTTTCCTTATTTTCCCTACTCTCACGCTATGTCTGTTTTTCTCTGTCTCTCTTTCCCTCGTTTTCCCTCGTTTTCTCTCTCCTTTTGTGGCACACAACGTTTTTGGGTCAGAAACGGCGAAAGATTTTGGAAATAATTGCATTTCATTCTAATTGAAATGTCATTTTTCGCTGGGTTTCCCACGAGACACAGATGGCTGTTAAATTGAAAAAAAAAACAAAACACATGTCCAGTTCAACGGTACTCCCTTCAATTTTACTCATTGTAAATTTTTCATCGACATTTCTCATGTTGTCATTATACGATCCAAATAGCAAATGAATTGATAACATCAAACATACAAAAAAAAAACAAACAACCAAAGCGAACATAATCATTTGACTCTTCGTCGCTAATTATCAATTATAAAAATATTTGAATTCAATGGGATTGGAATTTTTTTTTTTCGAAATCAATTAGGTATTGCCATCGGTCACGTTCCAACATGATATATATTTATTATATCAATGACATTTGAAGGTCATTTGAAGTTTGATCTTGGCTTGAATTGAAAGGTTTTCTACAGAACAAACAAATCCTTATTTTTGCTTGAAAGTTTATTCGCCGAAATGAAAATAATTTCAATTGTGATGGAAATTCGAAGAAAATCTCAGAACATAAAGTGGTTTGATGATTTCAGTTTCGATGAAGCGATACATCACGGTGTTTTGTTACCCGTGATTATCCCATGACATTAGGAATTAACTATCTTAAAATTTCAGGTTGGAATCAGGTGTTTTTTTTTTTGGTATTTCGCATAAAATGTAAATCTCTCCCGCTCTGCCTTTTCAGTATAAATGGAATTTTGTTTTGTTCTGTTTATCCTGCGACATTTCTGAATGTGTTTGGTGTTTAAATCTTATTGGAATGGAAATGATTTATCCAAATGCCATGCAAAGCAATACGATGCTGAATAGAAAGAAACGATTGAGAGAAACATTTTGGATTGATTTCGATAGTGTTGATCAATAGTTTTAGTTAAATTCGCTAGTTTTGACGCACTCACATTAACACACACACACACACACGCATACACAAAAACCTGTCACCAACGTATTCAATGTCTTTTAAGTTCCGAAATTTTCTGTTTCTGTTTTTACTTTGATTTAGGATTTTTTTATGAATATTTAAAAAAAAAAAAATTTTGATTGTGATAAATCGCATCCATCATTCACACGCCAGAGTTTGTGTTTCTTTGATATTTGTGTTCATTTGCTTTAATTAATTTTTATGTAATAAGAACATTTAACAAATTTTCAATTCGTACAACAACACGAAACAATCATTCACAGCAAACGTCTGAATGCATCGTAAAAATTCTCTCTAAATCTCTTTCTTTCACACTCTAGTCAACAAAACATTTAGAAATATATAGAAATTAGAATGAACTGAAAAATGACGAATGATTGGTTAAAACAAACCATCCCAATCCAAATTTTCCCCTCATTTATTTTTCCATAGGTACAATGGTCATGTTGAACGTACCGAAGTATCAGCCCCAACCCAAAATCCCATTTGGAATGCAACAATTTTTTTCCCAAACATAAAATCCGATGAATTGCTCAAGCGATTTATTGAAATCGAATTATGGGACATGGTGCCGCATGCTGAATTTGTATTTTTAGGTTTATGTAAGGTTGATATACAAAAGGCATTACTTGATGATGGTGCCATTTGGTGTCGGCTTGAAGATCAAAATGATATTCGTTCAAGTGCAACAAATTTATCATTAGATTTACCATGCTCCGGCGGCCGATCCATTGAACATATAAATCGTTTACAACGTACTGACCATATGCGTAGCTCATCATCTGATGATGTTGATTCAATTGGTGATGTATCATCATTATTACATCCGGATCATGCATGGGCCACATCGGGTTCACGGCGCGGTTCATCACAATCCGAACAATTAAATGTTGAACAATATCAACTTGGTAAAGATTATTCACATTCGTTGCCGGGCTCAAGACGTTCATCATTTCAGGATAATCAAAATAATACCGACACAAATATATTCAATTCATTATGTTTAACTGGACGTCGGCGATCATCGTGCACACGACGCACCCATGACGATGAAATTAAATCACAAAAAGGTTCAAAAACTAAATTAAATCGTACATTGAGCGCTTCATCGTCCGAAAAACGTCTCACTAAATCCAAATAGGACAGTTTTTTTGCTTCTTTTTTGACATGGCAAAAAAAGAAAGCACATCATACATAACAACACACAAATCACTCATACAATTGAACTACTCAACTAAAAAACATTAGTTCTTTCTTTTTTTTATCATTTTGCCGAATGAGACATTTTGAGCCAATGATTTAGAGAAAAATACACACAGGCACATTAGGGTCTCTATAAATTTTTAAATTTATGATCAAAGACCATTTTTAGATTCTTTGGGACATTTGAAACACAATTTTTAAGATTTTTTTTTTAAAAAAAAATTAGTTTCCCCGTCTTCTAATCACGGAAGAAATTCTATGATTTCTCTCAAATTGAGAGAGAGAATCTACTGCCGTGACAGTTGAATGACACAAAAGATCTAGGCTCCTCGTTTGAATAAATTAAATGTTTTTATCAACCTGGGAACATATGAAAGTTATTTTGGGAAGAACAAACAGTCAAAATTGGTCGAAAAATTTATTTTCATGCAAAATAATAACTTTCAATAAAAATAATTACCTTTTCGATGAATATTGACTAGTTTTTCTGCCCAAAATTACTTTCTTCTGTTCCCAGATTGATAAAAACATTTCTTTCATTCAAACGAGTAGCCTAGATATTTTGTGTCATTCAACTGTCAGGGCAGTAGATTCTCTCTCTCAGTTTGAGAGATTCCACGAAATTTCTCTTCGTAATTAGAAGACGGGGGAAACATTTTTTTTTCAAAAAAAATTTACAATTGTGTTTAAAATGTCCCAAAGAATCTAAAATTGGTCTTTGATCATAAATCGAAAAATTTATAGAGACCCTAAGGCACATAGCGGTCGGTCACCTGAAAGCTGAAAATAAATTACTTTTTAGAAATGAATTGACATTAATAATAATATTGAAATTGGGACATTTACAAATGTGAACAAGACTATCAGAATGAATTTCATTTGATTTTTGAGACAGAAAAAAAAATTTGTATACAAATCAATCAATGATTACAACAACAACAACAACAACAACAAAAATTGAATCGAATCTAGTCGATGGTCATAAATTAGAGACAAATCTTTTATCAATTTGTTTATTCAATTTTTGTTTTGTTTTTTTTTTTTTGAAATTCATCCAAGATCGATACATTGTTGATCATGATGACAGCACTTTCGTATAAAAGCACATCGCTATCGAGGCGTTGTGCCTTTAATCGATAGCGTTAACCGAATAAAACAGGAGGAGAAAAAAAATGTTGATGAACATAAATATAGGGCCTAATCTATATATACATATATAATAATATACTATATATATAATATTAAACTAAAGAAATTATATAAAAATATTGTTTTAAAATTAATGGTAACACAGACAAATCATAAATAAACTAATCATATTGAAATCGTAACGATTGACAAATAGAAAAATCATATATTCAGTGGTCTGGCCTATTTGAGAGCCGATTAGATGACACACAAAAAACGAATGGTGTTCGTGAATTGGTTACCGGATCATCCAGAAATGAGGTCACAATTTAGTCTCTGATGCATGAACAATGGACACAAATAAAATATGGCGAACACTAAGATGATCCAGCCATGAATTTTGACTCATTGAGTCCCGAAAGGGATTGGCAATTCTTCAAATCGCTGAAATGAAAACATTTATTTGGCGATTGTATTTTTTTCGCATATGATAGGAATTTTGTAGGATGAATGATTGATTAAATAAATAAAAAAAAAATAAAATAAAATAAACAAATGGAATCGTTGTCGAGATGCAGTTTAGCATTCTCATTTATAGAAATGTTTATGTATATTTGATGGTGTTATTGTATTTGGAATTTGTAATTTTGAAGGGCTGCATTTGAGGAAGAATTGAACAAAATTTAGAGAGAGAGAGAGAGAGAGAGAGAAAGAAAAATAAAAATAAAAATATACATATATTTATTTGTGAACATTGTGAAATGAATTGATATTTGCAAAAACCAACAATTTCAAAGCGAAAAAAAAATAAATACCAAACTGATAATTAATTTTAATGCCGACAAATCGATACATAATTGTGTTCGTGAGAAGACTATTTACTGTTTATTAAATATTCGATATTTTATTCAAATAATATTTACACACATCCAATGGTGACGACAAAAGAAAAATGAGAAAATTAAAAAGAAACTATTCTATATCTTCGATTAAATATTGCTTATGTCGTTGTTTGTGCATGCAGCATGCCACAAACTAATAACGGACACTGTGCACTATTCTTTCTTACCTTAAACTGAAACCAAACAAACAAACAAACAAACATAATATCAAATACAATCTTAAAAATTATTAGGCAAATTTGTTGATCACATAAAGCCATTGACAATCCCATAACCTTCCATTTTGTGGTGGTTTTTATTATTAAAATAACTACTAACACAGTGATGATAAACGGCATAATATGGATTATATTTAGAAACAAAAAAAAAATATTTTACTGAAAAAAATAATCATATTTTTTTGTAAGAAAAAAAAAGAAAACAAAAAAAAAAAAACAATAAATAACTTTATTGTCTTTGCGAATAAGTTAGAAACCCTGAAAATGAACGTGAATCGAACGAATGTGTAAGAATTTCCGAAATGAATAGAAATGTCCTATGAATGGTTTTTTTTCTCTCTCGTTTGGATTTTCATTTTTGAATCATTTCGAATGATTTTCCATTTATTGTTCACCTGATTGATAATTTGTCGACGATTCCATATAAAATGCAAACAGAGTCATTTTTGCAAACAGAGTCATTTTTGGGCGAAAATTTTTTCTTGCTTAAAAAAATTTAGATTCCGAAAAAATTTCCAAATGTATCAATAACTTTAATTTTCGGATTTTTTTTTCTTTCAAATTTTTTGAAATGAGCGTTTTTGCAAAAACGAATTTTTGGCATTTCATATTGGAATTGTCGTTATTCGAAATGAACAAATCACGTCACAATTTATCTCGATTGCTGAAACAAAGTCCGAATTCGCCACACATTCGAGAATGAAGACAAAAAAAAAACCAAAGATCTATTCGATAAATGAGAACAAATGTTTATTAAATGAAACAAAACTGTGTGTGTGTGTGTGTTCGTTTCTACTGAAAATTATATTTTCCATTGCTTGGATGTCCTATAAATGTTGAGAATCTGAATCGAATATGAAATATTGATTGATGCTCTTGTGAACGTAATAGTTTGGTATCATCATGTCCATGGAGAGTATGTACATACATAAATTAATGAATAATAATTCGTCGAATGGCAAAATAGTCTCTCAGTTTTTTATTTTTCTTGTGGAATGGCTTTCAGCAGACAAATCAATGCGAACTATCCTCACAATTTGATCATTGTTATTCATTCATTTATGTCGAATAAACATATATGTATTGTTGTCGTGTGTGACTTGTGAGGAATGATAATTGGCCTCCGAAAGAAAGCAAAAAAAAAAAAAGAAAAGAAAAACGCTTCGAAAATCGTTATCAGAAAAAGTGAGGGAAAGCATAGAGGATATTGGATATTGTCTTACTTGGACGCGACCATATGGAACATGTTTCAAGAAGTGAGTTTCTGATTAATTTTGAGGTTTCCATTTGAAATGTTCGTGTAATTTTTAGGACGTTGGTTTCATATAAGAATTCTTCACAACAAAATAGTTTGCTTTTTTTCCGCTCGTTAAAAAGTTACCGCTGTTTTCTATAATGTTATTGTTTTTTTCTCACCATTTCATTCGCTCACGTTCAGGCCAACGATTTTATTTGCTTCTTATTTATCATATGACGGATCATATTTGCTGTTGGATTGAAAACCGCAATATCACTGCTTTAACACGTCCACATCACACTTATTTTGAGCATAGACATTTTTTGCTTAAAATAATTTAGAAATGAGCACAACTGTTCAAGGTTTGCTTACAATTCTTATCAATCTGTATTATTGTACAATAGAAGTAGAGAGAATGTGATTGAACGACTGATACAGTTTGTGATATTGGCCATACAATACTACTTACATATTTGCATAATATTTATTCACACGAAAAAAAAAATTAAATTAAATGAAATGAAATTCAAATTTGAATTCAATGGTCTGATGCTCCTAAATATGAAATCGATATGTATTATTATTAGAACCGAACAGAAGACAGTTCGTGTTAATGAAAAATTAAATCCTCAAATTTGAAAAACGAAAAAAACTGAAATATTACAAAATAAAATTTAAAAAAACATTATTAAATAATTGTTTTGTCCCGTATCTCGTACAATGTATCACGTATCACTCTTGGAGATTGTAAATTTGAACATTGACCTAAAAACAATCACTCACTATTGAAACGAAAAATTGTTTGGATTTAGTTGATTTTTTTTTTTCGTTTTTCATTCAAATAGGGTTACACATTACACAGTCGCTGGATCGCTGGAACATTTGATTCAAGTTTTTTTCTGAACATTTAAAAGAAATTGGCATTAATCCACCAATCAAATTTAAATTTTAAATTTTTTTTTTTGCAAAAACAGACAGAATTGAATGCTGATTTTATTATTATTAACGTAGTCAAACCAAAAACACATGATAATAAATGATGATTATTATTTTTTTTCGCATCTGCTAAATATGATGGAAAAGAAAAAAATTGAAGTCGATCATTTGTGTGACAAAAAAAAAAATATAAATAATTATGTAAATTATAACTACATGCCTAAACACATTTTATTTAGGAACAAAAAAAGACAAACAAATTTATACCAAATGATATGAAAAAAATCCCGAAAATGAAATCAAATCAATGTATGTCAAATTGTGGTGCAAAAACCAAACGCCAGAAAATATTTTGAATAAATAAAAAAAAAAAATAGATGAGCGACGAAAAGGTCCTATGGAAAATCTCCAGTCTCAAAATATATTTACGTACACAATACACATGTATGTATATTGTATTAAAGAAAATATTAAACTATTTGTAAAAATGATGAAAAACATAATAACTGAATATTATTAATCAATCAACATTGTGCATTGTGTAATTGTATAAAAAAAAAGAGAAAAAGTTTTACGGAGAAAAATGATTGATTCAGGATTGAGCCTAATCTGAATGATATTGATATTATAAAAATGATTAATAAATAAATATATTGCTGAATTTTCCTGATCCGGAATTCATCAGAATAGTACATTTAGATTGATTTAGTCCGGACATAATCACAAAGAAATAGAAATTCAGGAAATATATTAAAATTTGAATCATCTCCAGCAATACAGAATGATCAACCAAAAATCAAATAGAATAAAATAAAACAAAAATGAAAAATGAAAAAAACCGGAAATAAAAATGAAAATTTAATGGAAAATTGAATTGATATTTTCTAATTGAGAGACACAACAAACAGAAAAATGGTAATGCAGATCGAGATGATGATGGGTAAGTAAATGTGAATCAGGTGAGTTTGAAATTTAACTAACTAAAACTAGTTGTTTGAAGACTTTGATTTAATTGCGATGCAATTTAATTTCAATTATAATTTACATTTTCAATAAATTAATCGAAATCTTTGCATAAAAACGATAAAAATAGCAGCAAAAATTTCGAACGAATTCAAAATTTGCGCGTCATTGCTCATGCGTCATCTGTGCAAAGATTCATATGTCAATCAGTTAAATGAACGATTTCTCGCTTTTGTGTGTGTCTGTGTGTGTGTGTGTATGAAATGAGTGCCCTGTGTGTTGTCACTATCGAAACGTTTCTACCGCAATTTGCTGTTTTATTCGCATTGCATTTACACTGAAGTAAGATTAAGATACGCTCGATTTTTTTTCCTCTATTTTTATTTATATACATTCAATTGTATTCAATCATTGTTGAGAACTTGAATTTTGTTCGAAATTTTCGAAACAGTTTTAAGTTTATTCCAAACAATTTAACTGTGGTATTTTGTGCTTCACAAAGGTTTTATGCAAAAAAAATAAAAAAATTTTGGAATAATATTCTTTGTTCAATATTTTCTGTTCGAAATAGTTAAACAAACAACAAAAGCAAAAATCGTATAGAATGGCTGCTAACGATGAAAAAGAAATCGAAAAGACCATTTCGGAAGATTTGGTCGTTACAAAATATAAAATGGCTGGTGAAATTGTAAATAGTAAGTAAATAAAATTCGGATTTGATTGATTATTTTTTTTTTTTTGGCATCGAAAATCGTTGAGTACGCAATTCCGGTTCCAAAACATACCAACGCATCAACAATTCAAAGTTCCGTCAGTCGAATGGCATGCCGACGACTGATTCAATACGAATTTCAATTCCAATCATATTCGGCAAATAAAAACAAATTAATTTCATTAGAAATTATTGTTAATATTGGAATTGCGCATAATTTCATGAATCCAGATGTGAATAACCTCCAAATCAGATGTTCCACGTCTTGTTGTCCATATTGAGCATACGCCACGCGGTATTTATTGTTTATTCACAAACATTTGAAAACAAATTCAATCATTTGAATGTTTTGCCATTGAATTTTAAATAAAGCTTAAAGTCGATCAAAATAATGTTTATTGGCAACATCAACAAATCACAAAAATTTGAAAATCGATGCCAAAAACCATTCATAACATGGAAATTGTCTCGAAATGCGAAACATAACCTCAACTTTATTGTGTGTGTGAAATGATGTTTTAATGCCAATGGTTTGTCTAAATTGTCATTGATTCATATTTTCATTCTGTATAAAAATGTAATGCGAATAACGAATAAGTCACAGACTAAACCAATCCACTGTGTTGGTTGTGACAAGAAAATGATTTAATTTGAACATTTTTTGTTTCTGTCTTAATTTTGTATAGGAACACTGAAAACATTGATAGGTTTAGTTGCTCCAGACAAATCGATTAAAGAAATCTGTGAAAGAGGTGATCAACTCTTGTTGGAGGAAACATCCAAGGTATGCATTGCTTTGGTTTATTTTATTTTATTTTATTCTATTTTCAATATTACGTTTTATTATTGTGTATGTGTGTGTGTGTGTGCAGGTTTTCAAAAAAGAGAAGGAAATCAAAAAAGGAATCGCTTTTCCAACATGTTTATCAGTAAACAATTGTATTTGCCATTTTTCACCGACCAAAAATGATCCGGACTACATTTTGAAAGAAGGTGATGTTGCAAAGATTGATCTTGGTGCCCATATTGATGGTTTCATAGCTGTTGCAGCGCATACAGTTGTTGCTAGAGCTGATCAAACAGCTAAAGTAAGCGGACGTGCAGCTGATGTTATTTTGGCTACATATTGGGCTAGCCAAGCCGCTTTACGGCTTCTTAAGCCGGGTACTGGAGTAAGTTTACAATCATTTATTCCAAAATTTACTGCTATAAAAATTTACTTATGAAATTATTTTTTTTTTTTTTGGTCTCCATTATTCTTGACACAGAATTACACAATTACTGAAACCGTTCAAAAGGTTGCCAACGAATATAAATGCAAACCAATCGAAGGTATGCTTAGCCATCAATTGAAACAATCAAAAATCGATGGCGAAAAAACAATCATCCAAAATCCGAACGAGGCTCAACGCAAAGAACATGAAAAATGTGAATTTGCTTTGCACGAAGTGTATGCTATTGATGTTTTAATCAGTACTGGTGAAGGTGTTGGCCGTGAAAAAGACACAAAAGTCTCCATTTTCAAGAAAACCGACGAAAACTATCAACTTAAATTGAAAGCATCCAGAGCGTTAATTACTGAAGTATTGTTTGCATTTCAAAAATGGAATGAAATTTCGATATTTGGTGCTTATCGGTGTATGATTTTCTTTGAAAATTTTTAGGTCCGAAACAAGCACGGAAATATGCCATTCAATTTGAGACATTTCGATGAAGAAACAAAGGCACGAATGGGTGTTGTTGAATGCATATCCCATAAAATGATTGAACCGTTCCAAGTTCTTTACGAAAAACCAAGTATGCACTCTTATTTGGAGAGGGGACGGGGATACACTGAAGACTCCAGAATCATTCTAATATTTTTCTTCTGTTTTTTTTGTTTTTTTTTCAGGTGAAATTGTGGCACAATTTAAGTACACAGTATTGTTGATGCCATCTGGAATAAATCTTGTTACCGGTTTGCCATTCGATGCCAGTCAATATGAAAGTGAACACAACATTCTCGATGAGGAAATGAAGAGCTTAGTGTTGTCGGAAATTCCCAATAAAAGTGCAAAGCATAAATCGAAGAAAGGCGGTGCCAACAAAACAACAACACCCGCTGCAGCTAAAGAAGAAAATGCTACACCAGCTAAATAGATCACCGTTCATCATCATGGCAATGATTATAATAATTATGGAATTCAATTCATCCACAAATTCGTGCGGAACTTGTTATTCTCTAATTTTATGAGAGAAATCATGCTTTTCGATATGATGACACCCCCACAACACTTACAACAGCAAACAATTTTTTTTTCTCCTTTTTTTTCAAACAAACAATGAATCAAAAAATATTCGGATACGTTCATTCTAAATAGTCGACAAATCGTCGTGAGCCACCAATGACTTTGAACACTTTTTTTTTCTTGCATTTTAAAAAGAATTTCACAAAACAATTTCGATAAATACTTAAAAACGCAGCTGAACATTGAACACATACACATTCAATAATTATTGGCTTCGTTTATTTTAAATATTCGAAATGCGAAAACATTAAAATTTTCAACAGTAAAGCACAAACACTTCCAGGTTGTTTTCATACTGAACTAATTTAACGCACCCAATTGGGCCCCATCAACAAATGAAATGAGTTACAGAAAATTAAAATAAACGAAATACGAAGTAAAAAAAAAGAAAAAAAGAAAAAAATTGTTTTTCCAATCGAAAAATTCCGATTTTCGTAATTTTTTGTGTTTGAATACAGAGACCTCGCACAGAGTTATTCATTTTTAAATCGGCCACACGGAGTCGGTTTTATCGCATCGAATATAAACATGTATCGGGCAACACAACGCATTAAACGAATTGATTGGTGTTGCCAACGTTGTCGTATTAGAAAATTTGAACAATACACAGCGGAAAACATGTCAAATAGAATATTTTTCCTTACTGTATCAGCAGTGAAACGACGACGGCGAAGTTGAAAAAAGGTCCATTATGATATATAAATAAAAACAAATAGAAACGAAGAAACAAAACTCAAAAAATAAAAATATATTTAATTTCCACGAAAAGTTAACGAAAAATAAGAAGAAGAACGACCGATTAAAAATAAATGTAAGCAAAATTTATTTATTCAATTGAATCGAATCGTATCGTTCAATGTTTATATGAATTTTTGGGAATGAGTGTTTTTTTTTTTTTTTTTGAGTTTGTGCAAATTGTTTACAACAAGAACAATATATAATTTGGATTGATTTTGTCGCATTTCATTCTGGTGCGATTTGTTATTCGAAAAATAAAAAAAAATAAACGGAAAATAGTGGCTATTGATGTGCCATGTGCATAGCATTAAAAGTGCTACCAAAAGTAATAATTTGTTCAGTTTTGGTGTTTTCTAATTAAATTTTCTTTATTTTAACGAAATTGTTTCGATGTATCGATAGAGCCTAGAATGTGTGTATGGCTCATTAAGTGTGCGATTTGTTTTAATTTCATTGTTGGTTTGCATCGTCATATTTTATTAAGTTTAATTTTTTTCAAACATGCAATTTTGGCAAAAACAACAACAACAACAACAAGAACAAGGGGCATATGTTCTGAACCAAAAAACATCAAATAAAATGAAAGAAATAAATCGAGTGCGCAACATATTATTCATGTAAATTTTCTATTTCAATGTTATTGTTTGTGTTTGGCTTGGATTTTTCATTTTGCGTTGAACATTTAACATCGACCATCACAAACATTGAACATTGTACAAAATCCAAAATCCAAATGTACGAAGCGAAATCGGGTGTACGTGATTCATTTGGCCCTTTGGACGATTCGACAGCCAATTTCGTTCAATTAATTTTGGTGACTATTTAGAAAACCAAAAAAAAAAAAAACAAAACAAACAAACAAAATAAAAACAGTGATGGAAATGGATGAGTTTGAAAATGAATCCAGGAACTTGTCAATTACATTGAGCATTGCGATGCGATAGAATAAATGAGCACGATAGAGAAATAAAGAGCGAAAGAGACACAGAGAGAGAGAGAGAGAAAGAGAGAAAGAAAAAATAAGTATTGAAAAAAGAAAAACATAGTAGACGTGATATGCAGCAATAGAAATGTTGTTATTCATCCAGCCAAAATGGCTAAAACATGACAACAACAAAAGACTATGTTCAATTTCCTAGAACTTTGTTCCCAATGCCAATCACATTATGCATGGACATTGAATTGTTATATTTGAACAAAAAAAAAAAAAAAACACATGTGGAAAAGTCCAAACTGAAATTGGAATTAATTGCGTTCTTCGTTGGTTTTTTTTTCGGCATTTCATCACTTAGTATATATACGCAGCCGCCGTAATCAAGAATCACCTACACTATTCCCTAATATTGAGATGAGCAATACTCGTTTTTTTTTCTCTCCCTATTCTTCTTATCCATCAGTATAAGCTCATAGCTTCATAGCCCATAGCCCATAGCCCATAGCCTCATAGCATAGATGTATGTTATGAGTTGCCTCCAGTTCGACCGAAGAATTTCCATTTGGTTTTTTTTATTATTTTGGTTTCTATTTTTATTGTGCGATGTCATGTGTGAGAGAGCTGAAAATGTTATGTGCACATTTTTATGATGTATGTATTATATACTTTGGTGGTGGTAATCTCTGTTAATCAAACATTAAATGGTATTGTGGTATGCGTTTGCCTGAACGGCATTTTGCAGATTATCGAAGAAAAAAGACAATTTTAAAGTGAAATGAGCAAAAGTAACGTGAAAATCCATAAAATAAATGATGATCATATTTTTTTCGTTTGTTTTTTTCTTTTTTTTGGAACGGTTAATCCAAGATAAATTCAAATCAACTATTACGGTTATCTGGAATGTTTTTTTTTTTCTTAATTGAGATGAACAGTGAACATCAAACACCGATCACACCATATACATAATACACTCTTGGAATTTACAATTCGCAAACAGATAAAGTGATTATACACTTGAAACGTGTGCGCTTCACCGAACAACGCATGAAATATGAAAATTAATTTCTTTTCTTTTTTTTTTTTTCATTTGCTTCTTTGTGTTTTGGTTTTTTCATGGTGTGATCATTTCATCTTACTGCATTGCTCCCTGAACCATTTCATTGATCAGAAAAATATTTAGTGCACTACAGCATTGGACGTTAGTTAGAAATGGAAACCATTTTCAACAATTTCATATTGAATATTTCGATTATTCGAAAAATGTCTAACAACAATTTCATTAACCTATAGCTTAGCTTCAGCTGTCCACCCGCCCAATTGCTTTATCATTATCCTTCTAACACACACACACACACACACACGCCCAATTCGGGATGTAGTGTGCTGTAATAAGCTGTAAACATATCACAATCGATTGGAAAGCAAACGAAAGAATGAAAATTATTGCAATTAATGCAAAATCCAAACACCAACAATAGGCCCACCCGAAGAAAGTTACCAGTTGTTATTCGTGTATTAATCAGATCGAATTGGGCCAGACTGTGTGTGCGATAATGTTTTGCGTATGCACATCTGCGTCTTTTACAATGCACCCCGAATAAGCCAACAAAAACAATGATTGAAAAAAAAAAATTTCTTTTTTGCTTCAACATTTTTTCGTTCGTGTATTTCGTTCACAATAATCATAATAATAATCGAAGAGAAGCGGTGAGCAAGAGAGAAAGAAACAAAAAAAAAATGAGCAAATATGCAGTAGTTATACGTGCAAACAAAAATTGAAATTCAATGAGTTATCAGATGCGCTATGATGCGTTTTCCATTCAGACGAATGTCTATAATACATAATCGCTATTTTTGTTGTTCACTATTTTGTATTTTTTTTATTTTTATTTTTTCGTTTTCTCATTCTCTCGTCTCGTTGTTATTTATCTTTATCTTATCCACCCTCGGTTCAGTTGGTGTTTTGTTTCCGCTTCAGTCGCATATCTATCAGTGCACAATAAATTATATCTCGTTGAAATTGTTGGAAATTGTTTTGAAATTTAAATTTGAATTTGAATTTGGTAATGGACATTCCAATACCAATCAATAATTACAATGATAATAATAATAATAATGATAATCGTTATTATTGTAATCGAATGCATGCATAACTGACAAGTGTAATTCTAGTTTTATTTATTTATTTATATTATGTTTTCGCTGCAATAATAATAATAATAATAATAAAAATAATAATAATAATAACAACCAATGGATATTGTGAATCTATTGGCCAATAGCAAAAATATGTGTATGTTCGTTGTTTTATCCAATTATCAAAATCAGGTTTGCTGCGTAGAATTCTAGAATTGTGGTGCCGATGCGCCAGGGATCAATGAACAAAACCACACACACACACATATCTTGTCTTTAGTTTTTCTTCTTTTGGCCATTCATTCGTTCAGCCGGTCCGATCGATTGTTGTTGCTTCGTTTCATTTTGTTTTCGTTTCATTGAAATTGTTTGTCTAGTTGATAGATTCATTTGATATTTTCCTCTTCATGGGCTATGTTTCATGTTTCGAATTGGCGCTGGTTCGTTGTCAATAGGCTAGTGATGTATGGAAATCTACCATCAAAAACAATAAAATGACAACAAACCACAATCAATGACCATTTAGAGAGAGAGAGAGAGAGAGAGAGAGAGAGAGAGAGAAC
>GL501544.1:1216893-1246135 GCA_000149185.1 Mayetiola destructor
AGAGAAACCTTAGCTGTCCATAAGCGTTAAGTGGTAGGCGCATTCACTTTGAAAATTGAACCACTTGACCAGAGCATAAAATCATAATGATGAAAAATTAAATTCAAAAAAAAAAAAAATAGCAACAAAGCGCAAAGAAATCATACACATTCACCATATCGCATTTCACATACAAACACCAAACACCAACGGATTTTAATGTCCCAGTGAAATGCAAAATGCAAAGGAAAAATTTGAATTTTTCGGTTTTGTTTTTTCTTTTCTAGTTCAACGAAAGATTCGGTTGAGAGATGAACAAGTGTCGGAATGTGATCATGATGATGATGATGATGATGATACATTGAATTGCCAAATTGAATATTTTGTGTTGTGTCATTTCGGTTGAAACGATGAACGATCAAAACTAATCTTTCGGCACCATTTCAAGTGGTTAGTTCAAATGAAACAAAGCAACAAAAAAAAACCAAAACGGCACACACGGAATCTCGATCGTCAAAATTGCGACTTTGTTGTTCGAGATAATTTCGAAATTTCTTTGGCTGTGATTCTGATTAAAAAATCGAATGAAAAGAAGAAAATAGACAACAAAATAAAAAAGAAAAATTTCAGAATTGATGAAAAAAAAAAAAAAAAACTGTATATGCATAGCGCATAGCGAAATGTGTGCTTGTGTCAATTGTTGGTTTTTTCTGAAAATAGAAGAAATGCTTTTTTGTGTAATTCGAACTCGGTGAAAGAAGCACTATATTAAATCGCAAAATCCGAATATATCGGGTATGTGTTTACACATTATTTATTCTATCTTTTTTTTTCCTCGATATTATTATTATTATTATTATGTTCTCAAACCTGGATGAATAGATTTTTGTTGTTAATAATTATGAATGAACTCGCCGCCGTGAATAATAATAATAATAATAATAATGTAATGTAACAACAAAATAGATGGGCTCTTTCGGTCGTTTGTCAAATTTCTTATTTGTCGTTTATTTCGGTTCATTTGGATTGTGTTGTGTTGTGTTGTTTTGTGTGCGATTATTAAAATTCGCTTTTCAGCTAGCAGCTAAACGAATACCCTGTACACAGTGTACGACTTAAGTCTTTGGGTAATGTGTTATGTATGTGAATAGACGACATATTATTTAGCCTGGTATTTTGTTGGCGGCATAATTTTTTCGTAGAAAACTAGATCACCAGCCATAGATTCACGCAAATAAACAAAATACACAAAATACATAATAATAATAAGCGATGAAACCACACAAAATCGAAAGAAAAACAACGAAATTAGCTAAAACTGAATTGAAAAAAAAAAAAAAATAAAACAAAAAAAAATATAAAGGAAAAAAGCAACCACATTTTATCACCTTGCATTCGCAGCCGTCAGCCATATATTATGTGAAGGTATTTTCAGTATTCAGTATTCAGCAAAGACTATTCAAGACTAACAAACACTGAATAATAATAAATGTAAAGTATTTTTGCTGATATCATTTTAATTGAAAAGTTATAAGACACAACGAATGGGAAAAGGAAGCAAAAAAAAAACGATTGACAACATTTTTCAACGATGACATTACATTTTTGCCTTCAAGGAGGTCAAAGTTAGCATTTGATTTGTTGTATTCAAAAACTAAGCTATAAACAACATACGTACGTACATTTTACATGCATCAATAACACACGATACAAGTTTACACGTTGTTGTTTTTGGTTTTTTTTTTTGCATCCTAAAACTGTGCTGTTGTTGTTCGATTTCGATTTAATGTGAATTTATGGATTTCAAAAATTGACAATTGTTGTCGTTTCATTTTTTCATAAATCACAAAAGCGAATGATTTTTTTTTTTTTTTGTTTTGTTAAGTCGATGATTTCCATTAAAGTGCTTAAGCTTTCTAGTTGGCAATGATAAAAATAATAATCAACAGCTCAAAACGGGATGTGTGTGCGCGACAGAGACACAAAAACCCACAGCCGATAAACTAACCAAATTAAAATAACAGCGATTAAACAAATGCATTTAATAGTTTTGTTGTTAAATTTGAAGTGAAGCGTTGTTGTTGTTGTTGTTGTTGTTGTTGTTGATGTTGCTGTTATTGTGCCGCATCAAATGTAGAGAAAACTCACGAAAACAGCACGATAGCAGTAGTCACAAGTGCATTCTATTGAATAATTATTATTAAAAATTATCACACAAACGGAATGAGAGAAAAAAAACAGAGAAGAAGAAGAAGAAAATGGTGCCAAAACAACGGACGAAATGAATAATGTTTTGATGCAGGCGAATTAATTCATAGGAAAAACGCACACACACACACACACACATTTTCTCTCTGACGATGGCAACAAATCCAATGAAAAACCAAAACGAAACGTATTTTCACCCAAAAACCGAAAAATAAAAGATGTGAAGAAACGTATAGAAAAATCACGGGAAAAAAATCGCATAAATTGTTGGTTTTTCTTTCTTTCTTTCTTTCTTTTATTTTTCGAACGGTTTGAGAGAGCGGAGTGTGTGTGTGTGAGAGCGATATGCGAATGAGTGGCTGGAACATTTATTTTTTCTTATTTTTGATATTAATTTTTTATTTTTATTTTTATTTTCTGTGTCCCAATTATCCATAGACAAGATGCATATATGTATTTACAAGCAACATCAACCAATTAATACAATGATCAATCAGCAAACACAATGCAAGTTTCATCTTTATGGCCGTTGCATTTTGCATCTTTTGATATCGAACAATGAATCTCAGGTGCATTGAGTGCGTGCATAAAATGAAAATAGAAATTTCAAATGGATTCCAAACATAACAATTAGTATATCCACATTGGATTCTGCGAACATTTATCAATGTCTATTTCCAATGCGATTTTTGCGAATTTTGCGCGATTTGCATTTTAATTTGTGTAATATCACATTTGATCTACGGGTATTTGTGTTTATCCGTTTTTGTACATTTTGTTTACATATTTGAGCGCATTGCAATGTGAAAAAAAAAAAAAATTTTAGAAAAAAAATAGTGATAGCAAACGACAGTTGCAAAAAAAAAACAATATAGCCAAAACCAAAGCAACGAAGAGACGACGATTGAGCAGAAAATAGCTAAAAAAAAAAACTTGGCACAATCTATGTCTGAATGCGTGTGTGCCTTTCTATCCATGTTTCTCTTTCAAATCGAAATTTTCTTTTTTTTTTGATGATTTGTGCGCTTACGATGCATATTGTTATTAAAATTTAGCATTTCATTTCGGTTCAGTTTCTTTCTGCCTTTCCATTCCATTTCACCATTCATCTGTGGTCTTTCTTTTCGAATTTAGTTCTCTTTCAAATTCATTTCTGCATATAAGATTTTGTATTTTATTTTTTTTTTATCTTTTCATTGCGTTCGCCGCATGCAATCCAATTTTTCAAACAGGCAATTTTAGTTCATTGATTTTTATCAGTTGTGCCAATTTACCGTTATGAAAAGTAACGAAAAACAAGATAAAACCGAATACTCACCTAAATAACCTTATAAAGAACAACAATCGTCCAATCGACCGAAAATCTTTCGACGACAATGCCACGCTGATAACATTATCTACATTTTACGATCAACGACCAAATCGACAATCGACCAATAATCACAAAGAAATCCATTTTGAATTTAATTTCTTTGGTTTTTTTTCTTTTTATCTTTCTTTTACCATTTTGTCGCCCCAATAAAGAAACCAAACAAACAAACAAACAAAATCAACCAATCCGGGTACCCGGTTTGATTCAATTACCGTATTAATTTGACATGGAGCATTAAAAATACAAATACACGGTTATTTTATAAAATCGCTTTATAACGATCAGCTGATGATGACAGCGACAAAGCGTTATTTACGTATTGCCGCCACTCAACGAGACTGATTGTTAAGCGGGTTTTGTTTGTTTGTTTGTTTTTTTTTTTCATTTTTAAATCAGCATTGCATTGTTTCAAGTTTCACACTTTAGTTTTTATGGCTAAAATTATTTGTTTGTAGGCTTTTTTTATCGGGTTCGATCGTTTGTTCTCTTGATTTTATTATATGTGGAACTAAAATATGAGAATATGCGATACCGAATACTGAATCATTTGTGTTATTTTCATTGATAAATGGATACCGAAATCAGGTTTTATCTGAAACATACGTGTATGGTTTGCATGACGAATGTGACGGAATTGTGTAAAAAAAAACAACACACACACACACACATTCAAGTCAATTTCAATTTGTGTGTGTAAGAATGGAAATTAGGAAAAGAATTCAAATACCGAAAGACAATCAGCGACCACAAAAAAAAAAATCGAAATAGAAAACTGAACAAATAGAAAACAAATGGAATTTATTGTGGAAATGAAAAATTTCTTCAATTAAAATTCGGTATCGTGGAATTTATACAAATAACATACATAAATAAATGATTATTTGCAATTCTAAAAAGGAAAAACGGAACAAAGAAGCTCATTCGAAAAATGTCGAACAAATTCCAAAATACGAAAAAAAAATTGCATTTATTATACAATGCTTAAAGGACAAAGTGAACAGCGAACAAAAGAAAAAAAAACAGTTTGAAGGAAATTTATTTTTTCAATGATTTTTAAAAACGTATTAAACTAATCCCCGCATAACCGAACCAACATGAACACGAAATCAAAATGAGCAATGAGCATAGAGGAACAGAGAAAGATTTATTGATTCAAATCCCAATTTGGAAAAGTGATTTTTTTTTTTTTTTGGAATGGATTACATTGTGGTCTCGTCTTAACATGACTTTGTGTTATCTGAATTAATGTATGAACTACATTTTGTGTGTGTGTGTTGAAAACAACGGTTACTTTTGGCTGGATATCATGGATACCAAATTAATACTAAATTAATTAATTAAAAATCAATGCGCGCCTTTGATAAAAAAAAAAATATACCGTTGATCTTGATAGCGTTTGCATTGTGCACAATTTCCATTTTCAACAATTTGCTTTTCATTTTCAGTTGAAATTATTTTTTTCCGTTTTTTTTTTTTTTTGATTGTATGGTAAATTGAACACATGCCACATTCTCTCAATGGTTAATGTGTGAAATGCATCAAAATTGTAAATATTTCAATTCTTTAGCAGCTCATTTGTCGGGGCCAATTTTCATTAATGAAAATGTATACATTTAAAAAAAAGAAAAAACCAACAATCGCGATTGCGTTGCCGTTATAATGTGAAATCCATAAAAATTCATAAATCTTGAAAATATGCATCCATTTGTTTGTTCGTTTGTTCATTGGTTTATTTATTACTTTGATTTCGTTTCGAATCGTTTATTCAATTCAATAAAATTTAATTTCGTTTTCGACATTAATTTGCCATCAATTTACCGTTTTCGACTTTCGATCAATTCATTTAAGCTTTATTTTTATTTTTCGTTTTGATTTCTTTCAATTTGTAAATTTGAAACGACCTTTCTACCCCCTTCAGTCAACGAACGAACGAACGAACGAAATATTTGAAATGAATTGTGCAACGCATATTATGTACTGATATGAGAAATGAGAAGTTCCGTGCTTCCGCACAATAGCAGAAGACATTGAGAGAAATTGAAAGTCTTTGGCGTTATATCATTGAATCCGAATTATTATTATCAATCCAATTATCACACAATAATTCAAGGCGGAAGTTTCTGAAGCCGCGCTAAAACCTTAAAGTGTGAGTCATTCTATTGAAAATAAATGCTTTTCATCGAATAATCGATCACAAAACAAAAGCAAAATACAACAAAAGAAAGAAAAAAAAAACAAACAGCCAGCATTGCTGTCGAACTTTTCAATATCATTTAAACGAAAATTTATTGCTTTGATTTTATTAACGGAATGTGAAACAGAAGAAATTTTGTGTGCAGCAAAAAAAACAAAACAAGCATACAGTCAAAAGAAACGAATGGAATGCAAAAATTTCATTTGTAATTTGTATTGATAATAATCATGAATGAGATAGCAGAGTAATGATAACTGAGCAGCCACAAAATGCCATGCCAAGACAATAACGAAGACGATGTCACGCGGTAAAATGGAATGACAACAAAAAAAATAAAAAAAAGAGCGTAAATACCGTTGCAACCGATAAATTGTATTCGTTCTGTTTGGCTGTCATTGCCGCTCAACGTGCTCTCATTCATTTGCTGATAATCTGTGCATAAATAGAGTTGATTTTTTTGTGTCTGTGTGTGTCGGTTGTTGGGCATAAAATTGGTTTTGGATCCGGCATCCAGTATGACGCGTTCATTTATTGCAATAATTGTTGCGTTTTACAGTCGTCGTTGTCGTGCCTTTGATCTGAAGATAAAGACGATGTGCGTATACGTTAAGAAAAAAAGAACAGAACAGAAACGAAGAACCAACAAATAAATCGTTAGTATACATCAGAGTAAATCAGACAAGGCCTCAAGTGTCTCTTCCAATAATCGGCTAATTTAATTCATTTGCAACCGTATAATTTTTGACATATTTAAAACAAACCATTAACAAACAACAACAACAAACATCTCATTCCAATTCTGCACGTTCGGAATAAGAATATAAAAATGAACATAAGCCAAAATCCATTTATACTAATGAAAATTCATCAGGCCGAATGAGAGAGATGGTATCGCTGCGATATAGTATATCCCATGGCGAAAGCCGAAAGAGCATTTTGAAATGAATAAATATATAATTTTTCTTTCTTTCTCTCTCTCTCTCTCTCTCTCTTTCTCTCTCTCCTTCTCAATCGAGTGAAAAGATCAAATGATGTGCCTGAAAAGCAATGCCCGAAATAAAACTGTTTCAAAAGGCGACTGACACAAAACGGCATGAGAGTGACACAAAACGACATGTAATGATGAAAAACAAATGACAAAAAAAAAGAAGATTAGTTTGACCGAACTATTCATAAATTCATTTTCAAAAGATGTGAATGGCACAAATATTTGCACGGTATTGCTCTATTCGAATTTCAAAACGGTTGCTCATTTTACGTTACGGTATTCTCATTTCATATTTGTTCGAAATCAATTTCTTCAAAAAGAAATGAGTCTTCGATCTGTTGAACATTCAGACACAAACACCATCATCATCATAATGTAATCGTCTTGAGTTAATCGGCTTCGCACGCATACACACCGACAATAAAAATTGTGCAGTGCAAAGATTGAAAAAGATGTGTTTCGTTATTTTATTTATTTATTAATTTTTTCTTTTTTTTTCTACTGCAAAAACCTTTTTTTTGATAAACTAAATTGAATGAGCGAAAAGAACAAACGAAACGAAACGAAACGAAACGAAACGAATGAAGGTAGACAAAAAAATCATAAGAAACATTCTAAGAATGTGAATATTTATAATCGTTTGTCTTTTTTCATTCTTTGACTTTCTTTCGTTTTGGCACATTTTCATCTCACTCTCACCATTGAATTAATCATTCGAATGCGCACCATGCAACAACACATTGCCGCTAGCTAACAATTTTGAGAGCTGAACACAAAAGATGAGAAAAGAATCGAAAAATAATTTTTGTATTCGGTAAATTAATCAAAAAAAGGAGGAAAAAACCGTACATATGCCACAAATGAAAATTGAAACAAAGAACCGAAGAATTTTCAGAGACACGCTGAACGGCTGAACAATTTTTTTTTTCTTTAATTTTTGTTTTTTTCATTGCAGTTTACACCAAATTTTCTTTTTTTCTGAGTCAAAATGATGACAAAGAGACGAAGAAAAAACAAAATTGGATTAAACTTAAATGAAATTGTGTGTGTTTCTGTGTATAATAATTATATATTATTTTCTCGGCCGAACGAAAGGAAGGAAGAAACATATAGGAAGAACAAAAAAAAAAATGTGCTCAACATCATAATCAGTTGAACTATAAAAATGCGTCACATTACATTTTAATTAAAAAATCTAAATGCATTTTCATGATTTCGTTTCATTCAATTTTCTGTTTCATTGTTGTTTTTTTTTTTATTTTCGTTTGTTTGTTACAGAAATGAGGGAGCTCTGCAACAACAATACCATCAAATATTCAATCAGAACAAACAACAACAAACAAAAAATCACTAAGCTCGCGCACACATGGAATCCACAAGGCGATAATTGAAATTATAGAAAAATTCGTCAAGTCGTTCACATCATTAGAAGTTGTAGGCTTTGAAGAGGCCAACAACATCACAATCACAATCGCAATCGCAAACGCATTGCAGTGCAGCGTAGTACAGTGAGGGGAAAAATCAATCATGGTTTTTCTTCGACAAAGGAAATTATTAGTGAAAAAATTCAAAAATATAGTGAAATGCCAAATTATAGAAAATTATTTTTAGTGAATCAATCAAGCCGAAAAAGATCGTCGATAGCAAATCATAAATTAAATGTCCTTCGAATAAATTACAACTACAATTATAATTATTATTATTATCATAACCTCATCAACAGTTTAACTAAACATAAAACACTGAACACAAAAAAGTCAAAGTTCTACAGCACAATTACATAGAAGCATGAACTCCATAAGTTTTAAAGCAGAACAGATAGTTTGAAGAATTTAATAAAATTAACAATAATAATATAAATTTAAAAAAAATAAAAAAAATAAATTAAATAACAAAACAGAGAACGGAATCAAATGAACGATCCGGTATACGTTAACAAATAATAATAAAATCACCCGAAAAGATTTAACAAAAATAAATTATTTAACTAGAAAATATACATATATTTATATACATATATAACATATAAAAGGCACCAACAAAAGACAAATGAATAATAATCAAGTGTAGCAATGAATTTAAATGCACATCAGGGTCCTGGACCCCCAAATTCAGTCACTACATCATCGGCGACAGTTGCAACAGCAACAACATTGGCAATAACAACGCCAACGCCAACAACAATGACCACAGCAACGATGGCATCGTCCACATCAAGTGGACATTCAATGCGATTATTGCCGACTGGTCCATCATATCGTGCATTAAAAACGGCCGTTTCCGCTTTATATTCTGTTGATGATTTTTATAAAGTTAAAATTGGTTCTGGTTTCTTTTCAGAAGTTTATAAAGTGAGTATGATCGCTATTATTACAGCTCAATGACCAGTCGCATTTAAATTTATGGAAATACTTTAATCGGCTCCTTAATTTTTCATTTTTTTTTGTCATTTCTCTTTTACGATATGCAAATGATGGACACACACACACACAAACACACAAACACTAAAAGGTTACACATAAAACAACTGGCCAAGTAATGGTTCTGAAAATGAATCAATTGCGTTCAAATCGTCCGAATATGTTACGTGAAGTACAATTGTTGAATAAATTATCGCATCCGAATATTTTGAAGTGAGTCACTCATTTATCCTGATTTTATTCAATTCATTGTTTTCATTCAATTGTTTTTATTTGATTTGATTTGATTTGATTTGATTTGGATGTATATGCGCATCGTGAACACTACACACACACACACAAAGTGGTGGTGACATTTTTCCAAATAAATCTTATCCAATTTAACGGTAGATTGTTGAATGTTTTGGATGTTTGGATCGGTTTGATGGGCTTACAGATTCCGGGAAACCGCGACAACATCGCAACAATCAACAATCTAACAAAAAAAAAAAGAAGAAAAAACATACACAAACGAACTTAGGAATGCCATTTTATATTTATTGTCACATTCTTCTTTGATAAAGATTTATGGGTGTTTGTGTGCAAGAAGGACAATTGCATGCATTGACTGAATTGATGAATGGCGGTTCATTAGAGCAATTGTTAGCAATGAATTCGATCAATTTGACATTGACAACGAAAATACGTTTGGCACTTGGTATTGCAAAAGGAATGGCATACATACATTCATGCGGTTATTTTCATCGAGATTTAACCAGCAAGGTAATTAATGCAATAATATACATGCACTTAAAATGACTTTTTGTCATGTGTATTTTGTGTTGATTCACTTTCACTCTATTTCAATCCGTTTTAATCTAAATTTTGTTGTAATTTTACAATATGCACAGAATGTATTGATACGAAAGAGTACAAATGGTCAATTCGAGGCCGTCGTTGGTGATTTTGGATTGGCTGCAAAGATACCACGCAGCAAAACTCGATTAGAAACAGTTGGATCACCATATTGGATGAGCCCAGAATGCCTAAAAGGTCAATGGTATGATCAAACTAGCGATGTATTTTCATTTGGTATCATTTCATGTGAGATTATAGCCCGGGTATGTGTTTCAATCAGGCGGCATATATTGCCCGAAATCTTTTAATCTTTGTATTTAATTTGTTGTGGATTTTTTTCTTTTATTTTTTTTTCTTTTTCGTTAGATTGAAGCTGATCCAGATATATTACCACGAACCCATTCGTTTGGCTTAGATTATTTACAATATGTTAATCTGTGTCCAACAAATACACCGCCTGCATTTTTGAGACTGACATTTTACTGTTGCATCGTAAGTACGACAATTTGAATTGGATGCGGGCCGTCGGCTGAAAATTCGAAAATAAAATGGTTTTTTGTTTTTGTTTGTTCATCATTACAGTATGATCCACGCAGTCGGCCTACATTCGTCGAAATATCCCAAAAATTGGAATTATTTTTAGATAAATTGGATAAACCATCAATTGATGATCCGAAAAATGGTAAAAAATTAATGCCGGCCACAACGACTAAACGATATTCAATCGATAATTATTGTTCGAATTGGTTGAATAGTTCGGTTAATAAAACACAACAAAACAACGATACCGATGATGTGTCAACAATTATTGCAACAACCGTTACAAATGATGTAAATCAATTGAATCAACACAACAATACAATGACACCAATATCAAACATAACAACGGATAAATTAGTAAAAAATGGCCAAGAAAATAGTACATGTAATTTGCATCATCGACGATCATTATCCGAAAATATCATTCCATTTCCGCCGCATACAACGCCAAGTGATAAGGCCCGTTGTCATTTAATCAATCGCCGGAATGGCCATTTGAATGGTAGTTCTGATACAATTGATGAGCCCAACTCACCACCAAACGGTGCAAATGGTGAAAATGATGTTGATGTACCGATTGGTGGCATTTTTTGTAATACAACATTGCGTAAAGTGGCCGAAACAATGTTTTTAAAAGATCCACAATATAAACCGCATATGAGCCAAACATATGGTAAATCAAATCCATTTACAACGCTCACCCAATTAAAAGGTGTCAAAAAAATAATCGGTACAAGTCCGGCCACCTATACATCCGGTGTATGTGATTTATTTAGTTCGTGCTTTGAAATACGCATCACAAGAGATTCAAATGGTTTTCCGCAACGAAATTCAACGGGCAAATCGACCGGCAAATCAGCCGGCAAAACTGTACAACAAGCAAAAAGTTTGCCCAGCTCACCAAAAATAACACAGCGAAAATTACAAGCAAAATTAAATGATATGAATCATCAGCAACAGCAACAGCAACAGCAACAACATATTTGTGGCATCCCAAATAATAGCCCGCAAACATTTATTAGCAGCACTCCCATCACTGCCAATGATGACAAATTATTATTTAATGCCAAGGTCAAAAATAGTGATAAAATGAAAAATCTAACAAAAATGGATTTATCAGATGTTTCAACTCCAAATCAATGCCAAACAAATCAAACAACCGACAATTCAATCGATACAAAAATCAATCAATTAAATGATTGTGAAACATTGGATCCGATGAGCAATAGTATCGGATGCGATTGTAATACAATGACCGGCATCGGTAACATTAACCGAACGGGAACATTAAAAAAGAAAAATGCTAGTTCATTATATAGTCATCCATTATTTAAGTGTAAGGAAGGTGATCGAAATGGTCGAAACGGTGGTGGTGTTGGAGAATATATAGGAGACGATAGTAATAGTGGTGGTTATTTTATTGAACATCAAAAACTATTACGTGGTGGTTCAAGTGAAAGTGGTTTTTTTTCCTGTTTAACCGATGATGATTTTTCAACGCATCATCGACCATTGGCCAAATTATCAATAAATGGTCCTGGCGATTATGATTCAACGCTTCAATATATGCCAGACGAACGTTCGGCAACCATTCCATGTTGTTCATTGCGTAGCATTGATGATTTTGATATATTTGAACGAAATTCAAAATTTGATTGTAGCGCAAATGATTCGCTATCAATTGATATGGGTTTGGTGAATCGTTTATCGCTTGATTCCGAAATAAATAGTTTATTTCATAAAAATCAATTGACCAATCAATTGTTGTATTGTAAAAATCGAACATCATCAATTTATACAGATAGTTCAGAGGATATAAGTAGTTTGGCCGGTTCGGATTCATTATTATGGGATGATCGAATGTCAACATATTCAACAACAATACCAAATACACGTTCCGCACAAATTGCCAAAATTGTTGAATATTTCGAACGTAAGGGTCAAACATTCAACAAAACTAATAATAATAATAATATAAATAATAATAATATAAATAATAATAATAATAATAATAATATGAATATCAATATGAATATGAATGCAGTTGCTGATGGCATCGTCGGATCCAATTCAACAATCATTTCAGATGATTGCCGTAACAATATTTCATCGATCTCATCCAATGATTATTCAACGGTTTCGGCTCGAGCCTATTATCCCTGTTCAATACGAAATAATAGCCAGTCCATGAACTATTTATGTGCTTCCAATGAGGATGGTCATACCATTTGCAATCATGCTTCCGAACAACAACAACAACAACAACAACAACTGAGCCAACAATCGATCCCATCGTTGCCCGTACAACAGCAACAAAAGGAACTTAAGAAACGTAATGATGTTGGTAATTCAACGGTCATTGATTCAGAATTCGTGATTCGTAAAACATTGATTACAAACCAATCTGCAATATCGATTCCATATCAATCACAAAATCCACTATCGACAACATCCAAAGAATACGAAGCATTTTGTTTAGACAAAAGTTTGTCAACACCTCAACGTCTCAATGTTTGTGAAGGTGTCGTTAAATCCAAATTACAGTTGTTTGATAAGTTACGCAACAATTAATAAAAACAAAAACAAAAAAACAAAAAGAAGGAAAAATATATATATTATGAAAAAAAATTAAATGATACCGAGGCTATTTCATCGTCAAATATTTATGGAGAAACAAATTTAAAAAAAAAGAAAGAAAAAATACAAAAAAAAAGAAGAATCTTCCTAGCGTCCCAAAATGATATACACTATACACATTATGGTAATATTATTATTGAGAATAAATAAATCCAAATTACAGTTGTTTGATAAGTTACGCAACAATTAATAAAAACAAAAACAAAAAAACAAAAAGAAGGAAAAATATATATATTATGAAAAAAAAATTAAATGATACCGAGGCTATTTCATCGTCAAATATTTATGGAGAAACAAATTTAAAAAAAAAAGAAAGAAAAAATACAAAAAAAAAAGAAGAATCTTCCTAGCGTCCCAAAATGATATACACTATACACATTATGGTAATATTATTATTGAGAATAAATAGACAACTATAAGTAAATGAAAAACAAAGACATTTTTAGAAAATGTAAAATTAAAAAACAGCAAGAAATAATTAGAATGAATGGAATGAATGAAAAAGGCGAAAGCGAAGTTTTTCATCTTTTTCGAAAGGAACAACACATATTACGATTCCAATTAAATCCCTTATTATATATATATTATATTTAAATGAATATTTTTTCTTTTCTTTTTATTTCTGAATTTCTTTGAATGTAATAAATCCACATGAAAAATGCAAGAAAACATTCAACCGCGAAATTTGTATTTTATAGCAGAAGCAAGCAACTTGGGCTTCCTTGCTTGCTTGCTGCTAATATATGCTAGTTTTTTTTTTCTTTCATTTTTTCTAATCCAAGAACCAAAGAGACCGTATTTTTTCGATTTGGAGGCAGAAAGAGGAATTTATTTTTCTAATCGATCTGGAATCAAAAAGAGAAAAAAATAATTTTGAAGAAAAAATTTCGAATAAAATGGTAAGGAAAATTTATTTCTTATTATTAATTTTTATTATAAGAAAACGATCAGAAAACGATTTTATATTATTCGGGCGCCGTATTTGACAGCTCTGACACATTTGCATATTACTATAAGAAGGAAATCATACTATTCGATTTTGTGGTTTGCTTGATTCATATTCCAGCCAATCTATAGTTCAGAGGTATAGTATAGAGATAATATATTAAATTACCATTCTGACAGATTCTGACAGAATGGTAATTTTGCTTAAAATTAAAGTCAACAAGCATTGATAGTTTCGTTAAACAAAACGAAAGTTTGTTTTCTTCTGTAGTAAAATGAAATTTGTAGAAAAGGATGTGTTGGCTTATTTTTTGATCACAATGCCCAATGGCATGGATGGCTTTATCAATGTCAAAGATTCGGTACATTAAGAGCACTTTTCTAAGCATTCGAATTGATCATCAGTCTTTTTGCGGTACTCTTCCATTTCTTTTTTTAATGCGTTCACTTTTTTTTGTAATTCTTCATTCTCTTTTTTTGTACGTTTCCATTTCTTTTTTAAATTCTTCATTCTCTTTTTCTCTTTCGAAAACATTTTTATTCAGCTCCTCAACTTTTTTCTCGAGACTTTCAATCTTTCTGCACAAGTAATGTGCTTCTGATGATGCCGGAAAGTTTATCATTATGTTTTGTTTTGTTTGCTGCCGTGAGTCTTTTTGTTGCTATTTCAGTCAAGAAAAGAAAAATTGAAAAAAAAATGGGAATTAATTATTTTGATTTCTTTAGTTCTCAACTCAATCGGGAGACGTTTTTCACCGTCGCACGTAACCGACAAATATGATTTTTTATTTTTGGCTAATGGCTAGTATGGCTGCTAAGCTTCAACGTTATACCGCTCGCAGTTGTAAGGCGCATTGTCGTTTGCTCTTCGTCTGCACCAATTGCGAGGTATTCTTACAGATGGCGTTATTCATATCACACATATTATATATTTGACAGTTTTTATTGACAACCGCATTATTCTATACGCATTAAGTCATTCATATAGCATTGAAGAGTGTTATTGACGTGTTTTGCTTTGTTTGGTTTTTTTTTGTTATTGAATATCGAATTATCCATGTTGAAACTCGAACAATAAATTTATAGTGAACAAAAAGAAGAGTAATTTAAACAGACTAGATTACAAAAAGAATTTTTTTTCGTTCTCTCGTAATAATCAGCAACAACGGCAAACAAAATGATTTCAAACGTTTACCTAAATGCATCCCAACAGCTTCGAATCGAACCACCAACAAACAATGCCACAACTTTAATTGAAACAATATCAACACTTTTAAAACTATCACCATCCGATTTTTATCTAACACAAAATGGCAAATTAATCAAATCGAATGTGATGTGCAATGATGCCAAAGTGAATGTACATTTGCGATTGTTGGGCGGCAAAGGTGGATTTGGTTCAATGTTACGTGCGATTGGTGCCCAAATTGAGAAAACAACAAATCGTGAAGCGTGTCGTGATTTAAGCGGTCGTCGATTACGTGACATCAATGAAGAGAAACGTTTGAAAGCATATTTGGAAAAGCAAGCCGAATGCGAAAATGATGAATCCGAAAAACGAGCCAAAAAAATTGCCAAATTACGCGCTCAACCAAAACATGAATTCAAAGATGATGAATATTTTAATGCACGATCGAGTCTAGTTGAAGATGTATCCGATGCATTGGAAAAGGGGTTAAAAAATGCCAACACAACAATAATCATCGGTGGTGCTGCATCGACCAGTCAATGTAGCAGCAGCACCAGCAGCACCAGCAGCAGCAGCAGCAGCAGTACCAATGCCAATGGCACCGTTGATCACAATGATGCGTCCAAAATTAATGGAAATACCATCAAACGGAAAAGCAATACAAAAAAGGGTAAAAACCAAAAAGAAATTGAAAGGTGCCCAATGGTTAGACGATGGTCTCAGTTCAGACGATTCAAGTACAGGCGATGATGATTCAAGTATGGATAACAATGATGACAACAAAGTTGATGATAAATCTAATGCGAACAGCGGTAGCAGCCAGATGGAAAAGTCCAAATAGGAACAAAATCGAAAAGTTGTTTTCTTTATTTTAAGTTTTGAATCATCAACTTGTTACGGTAACGGTAACTGTGGCATACCTTTTAAATATTTCCATGGTAACGATTTAAAGCAGCCTCTTTGCTGCCTACAAATTTCAATAAAGATTTCCTATTCTTTAATACGAAGAGACAAAATGAAATACCAGAAAAGCGTTTTTATTCTTGTTTTTTTTTTTTTTGCTTATCGCCAGTTTATTCGCTATATATTCGGGGACAAGACATGTTTACAATTCAATTTCATAATCGAAAGAAAGAAAAAAGAATCCAATAAAATAGCAACAACAATAATTATCATCATCAATAATTTGTTTGAGAGTAATAATAATAATAATAATAATGAAATAAATAAATCTAAATCGTAACTCAGAACGAGAGAAAAAGGAATTACTAAAGAAAATATGACAAATTCTAAATTGATCGAGACGCTGGTGAGGACAACGAAAACAAAATGAATGGTCAACGATTGATTGGATTGAATTTGATTGTTCTTTCAACTGTTTTTGTTTGTTTTCCGTTTGTTTTTTTTTACTTTTATCTGTGGTTGTTCTTGTTGTGGTGTGTGCTTATATCACGATGATCGATGGCTAAGTGATTCGATTTTTTCATATAATTTTTGTGTGTTTTATTTTTATTTTGACGAAAACGATGAAAGAGCCGCTTCATTTTTTTTTTTTGGTAACCAATTGTATGTGGTTTTTGGGTTGCGTTGCAATTTATAAAACGCTCGCGTATCTTTGATTGATATATGCTTTAGTATGATAATTATGGGTTCTAATTGAGGCAGCAATGGTTTGTATTAGATGCTTGTCTTCTTTCTTTTGATTCTTGTAAAAGTCTAAAACCGATGGACTGCGTTACGTGTAATTGAAAATGACGAATATGCAGTTTAAAAGAAAAAGATAGAGAACGAGAGAGAGAGGAAGAGAAAGATATTAAGAAAATACAAAATCAAAAAAATAATAATAAAGAAGTTTGCATATGTTGACATAAATAAACGTGGCCAATGCACACACGAACAATCTTCTTTGCTTACTTTGTATGAGTTCGTAGTACACGTTCTGCCCACGTTTGTGCTCGTGGTATTTCACAACGTTCGCCTTTTGCACGCTTATCTAAATATTCTATGACATCGTTGTAATAGTTGGTTCGATAATCGTACATATATCTATATTGTAAGAATTTTGGCCTACAAAATAAAAAAAAAATACAATTAAGCATAAAGTTGGCAAAATTAAATTTGGTAAAATCCAAATGACATGGCTCATTATGGTTTCCATAAAAAAAATGCATACCGAACCCAGTGTCTGTACAATTGAACTGGTCTACGATAATCATCATCGGGTGGTGGAACCTCAGCTTCCGGTAAGGTTTCATCTCCTGGTGCGGCAGCTGATGCTTCTTCTGGTGCGTCGGCTGCAGCTGGGTCAGCCTATAGCCCCAAAAAAAAAATCGCAATCATTGAGGATAGTATTTGGTTAGAACTCTGCAAACTGTACAATGCAAACTCATTAAACGGTGATCGTTAGAACATGTACTTACATCGGTGGTTTCGACTGCCTGTTGTTGATCACTTTCAACTTCATCAAAATTGAATCCTTCATCTTCGTCGTTGTAAGGCATCTTTAGTTTTGTTGATTTCTATTTTTCTTGCGAGCTAAAAAGAACGTCTTCAGATAATTGTAGACAAACACAACATACAAATTCAGATAAATTGAACAAAACCGAACACACACAGAGACGAAAGATGAATGAAAATGGTGGAAAATTTGCAAAAATTATAAAAGGTGTTGGCAAATTGCAAAATGGTGGCAAAAAGTGTCGAATAAGAAAATGTTCTATTGCAAAAAAAAAAAAACAAAAACAAAAAAAAACCGATTAGCAAAGACGATTATTTAAATAGTTTCGATGATAAATATCGAAATGGTTGAACACTCCGACTGCATCGTCTATAAATGTTTACTTTACTGTCGATTTGATCAAATTGAATGCGGTTGCACTTCATTTAACTTGTGCAAATACTACAAATTGTTTTTCAACATAGAATTCCTTCTTGATTTTTCGTTTCGATTCGTTTCGTTTCTTCTTCATGTTCGTCTTCTTCTTTTTGTTTTTCTTGTTGTTGTTGTTATTGTTGTTGTTTTGCTTTGCTTCATCACTTGAAACGAATTGGCAATGTATTCTCGTGACAATGCGCATTCAATTTTCTATGTCTCTTCGAACATTAACGAAAATGACTTTTTAAATGATATTACCACGCACATGCGATGCCGAGAATCGAAGCTAACGGAATAACGAGTTCGAAAAAGAGTGAAAAAAAAAGCAACAACAACTGTGAGACAAGAAATATATATATATATATAAATATATGTATATATAGATGTATATATAATTTAAATTCGAATAAAAGGAGTCAACAGAACTTCAGCCTGAATTCAAGCACATAATACATAAACGCATTGATTAATATATCGAATATACGATTCGTGTAATCATGGGCAATTTTTCTTCTTTTCATTTTCAATTTAGTTTATGTCGGTTATTTTCTCTATAAATTTTTTTTCTTTTTTCTTCTGTTTTTGCTTCTTTGCCTCGTTTTATATTTGCGCTTTGGTGTTCATTTTATTTTTCTTCAGATTGTCGATTGCTCATCGTTTCATTGCATGAAACGTGTATTCTCACGTTTTTTGAGTATCCTTTATGTTGGCGCATTACATCATCGATAGCTTTTTAAGTGCATCAAAATACTTCAAAATGTTATATTTACATCAAGTTTTCGTTACGCCTTTCGATGGCACATTTAATTTGATTTATTGCAAATTGTTCAACGGTTCAACATTTTGTAGTATATATTGCTTCTGCTTGTTGGCCCTGCTTATGCATATATATGTTTGATTTGGATGACTTGTCGCAATTCCGAAACTATTCAGGCTGGCCAAATCGAATTTTCATAAGTTTGAGCAAAAAAAAAACAAACAAAATGAAAGAAAAAGAAGAAAAATCCGAAAACGGATCGTCAGTCAATCAGAATGACATTTGAATTATTGTTGGCCATTTCAAGTTTGAAACATTTTATTTGATTTTGAAATTAAATATTGCAATTGAGTGCACATTCACTAAGTATTTTTGTTGTTTTGCTTTTTGTGTATAGTACACAAACGACTCAATTGACCTCTTCTTAAAAATTGATCAAGCAAATACTATGGTTGCCAAACTGTAAATTTATTCACGGCTTTGTCTTGAATTGTGTTAAGTTCTTTTCTCTAAGCAAATTTTATGTGTGATGCCCACGTGATCATGTGTGTGGTTTTCGTCGCCTCCACCTCTTTTTTCGAGGCGTTCCACTAAAATCGTCATTGTCATCATTTAATGCGTTTAAATTTTGTTTTTTGTTTTTTTCAGCCAGCAACCGATATACGACTGTCACACATTACCTCACATAATTCATTTTACACACTCAGTGAGCGGCGCATTACGTTCAATTGAAAATTAATATATTGAAAAGGATAAAAAGAAAATTCAAACGAAACAAAACAAAAACAAAACAAAATTGATTTGATTGTTTTGTGCTTTTGTATCGCCGTTGAAACGACGTGTTCGAATATGACAAGCATGAAAATCGCTTTCAGCTACAGTATCAGACAGTTGGCAAAACTTTCAAATTCGATGAAATGCTAACCATTTTTTTTCGTTTCTTTAGGCACTTAATAACATTGACATAAAACACAAAATGCTTTTGTTTTTGAGTTCGCTCTTTTGCTCGCGGTGTGTTTCACTGTGCACTCTGTTCATTCCTCATGAATAGAAACAATATCATCAATAACCAAAAAAAAAAAAAAAACAAAATAAAAACAAAAAAAAAAGGAAAAGACAAAAAAAGAAGACCAAAATAACTGTCTCTTGTTTCTCCGAATCATTTAGATGTGTATTTTGGTATTCTATTCGTGATTCCATTGTCAATTTCATTACATCTGTTGCAAACATCATCGAGAGACATTGTTGATTGTTGTGTATTGTCGAGAAAAATTTTGTGAATAAAATGGAAAACACCGCAAAATGTTCGAAAAAAACACTAAATTGGTTTTCGTTGTGATTGCATTTGAATTGGGTGGAGAAATGTCCATAGAAATTGAGCGACAGTATTTCAATATGATTATTGCAAAACAACAACAACAACGCCAACAACAATGATCATCGATTTGAAGAGCAAATATGAAATGGATAAAATGAAAAATTGCCAAAAAATAATGATAATTGTTTCGTTTTCCGGGCATTTTTAACAAAGATGTGACAAAATGTGATCAAAAGATATGGACAAAAATTCATTAAATTTGCTGTCATTCGCACATTCGAGTTTTGATGCGATTAAATCTATTCAGTTTGTTCAGTTGACATCGACTATTAAGTTGACAATATTTTGTTAGCGTTTGATCATCGTGTATGAACTGTAGACAACAGCAAAAAAAAAAAATAAATAAATAAATAAAAAAAATACTTGGCATTTTGTTGCATTAAATCAAATCAAATTAATAATAAAGAATTTTTCGAGCGACACATTCAAATGCCATGCGATCCAATTGTCAAGATAAACAGAATAACGTATACGCATAAGATGCTCAGACAAGAGACACTCCCGGCCAGTAGCCCATTTAGTGTATACAATTTTATTTGAGACGGAAATAATTTAAATAATGCAGAAAAGAAAAATAGGCATTCAATTGCTCGAAATTTGATTTGTTCATTATTCGTATGCAGTCGACATGCTTGCTGAATGCAAATGCGATATGTAGTGCTCATTGTATTTGCAAATTTGAAATAGAAGATTTTGAATTTCGAATATTGAATGCATTGCCCCGAACAAATGGTTTGAGCATTCGAAAAAACGAATCATATCCCATTGTCTACAAAATTTGATGCTAGGGGGAAAAAAACGATTGAATGCAAGAGCACAAAACGATGAAAACACCAAACATATTTCGAAGGGGGCCTCATATCATGGAATTTCATTCGATGCACACAAATTTTCAAACACATACATTAACACATAAACACATTGCGTTCGGCCGAATGGTCGAAATATTCATTCAAAGCTCAACAATTCTGTGCGTCAAAATGCTTCAAATGCATTTGAAAATTGAACTGTCTTTTGCCGCGTTTTTTTGTCCACTTTTAACAAATCGTATCGCATCGATGATAAATCGAAATATTTGCATTGGAATTTGCATTCCGTGAGATGCTTGAACGCGCGCGTGGCCACTAAAAATATGCGACAGTACATTTGCCAAACAGCCAACAGCGATGCTGTTGTGATTTGAATTATATATTCAACAATGTTCAAATGTTATTTTCGAAACAATTTTCGTTTTGTCAACCGTTTTTGTATCTCTTCTTTTTTTTGTTTTCTTTTTCTTATTAAATTTTTCAATTTGTTTCTCTTCGTTAACGTTAGTTAAATGCGGGCGCACATCAAGCATCAGCCAGCAATAATTGTGGATTTTAGTTCAGTGCTATTTGTTTAATACCATGTGAAAATAATTAAAATCGTCAAAACAGAATGTGACAACAGTTCACAATTGACTTCATTGAATTTTCGTATTTTTTTTTGTTTTGTTCAATTTACCCAGAAAAAAGAAAAGACGAAAGAACGCGAATACGTCTGTGTGTTGACAGACACACGACTCGATACCAAAGAATTCCTTCCTCGGATTTTCTTCATTTTTTGTTTTTTGTTTTTTAGCTTTCTTCAATTGTTATTTCATTTCATTTGTGTTTTCACTGTGTTGATTTATTTAACTTCATTTTGTGCTCATAAAATTAGTTTCGTTGGTAATTTCATTTTCCATTTGTGAATTTAGTGTTCGCTACGATGCCAACTAACTGATAAACGAATCATTGAACAACGGACAATCAAAACTAAAGCAAAAAAAAAAAAAACAAAATTAAATAAAATCCACGCTGATTGAATGGCTAATATTCGTGGTTGGATTCATCTCTCTTTTGTCTTTTGATGGACTAATGGAACACACATAAAAAAATATATGACATAATTGAAAACAATGCTTAACGTTCAACCGTTAATGAAAAACGCAAAATTGAACAAAATCAAAAAAAAAAAGAAAAAAAAAAAGAAGTCAATTTTTGTGAACTAACCTAGAATTCACTGATATTGAACACCCACGTAACCAAACTAGATTTTCGAAACGACAAACGAACAACAAATTCCAAAAGAAAAAAATTAATTCAAGATTTCAATTATCGATGCGGTTTAGCGAGAGAAGGTGCAGTCCTTTTGTTATTTTCACAACCGATGCTATTCGGAGACTAACTGTAACTCAATCTCTCAAGAGTTTTTCTAATCGATTTCTTTGTTTGAACATTCAACCGAATTAAATACGCGCGAATCGAAAATCGCCTCTGTGTACAAATATTTGTATGATGTATGACGTGTATTAAACTGTTTCTTTTCTTATTTTTTTTTTTTTTTTTTTTTGCTATTTTTTGTCTTTCTTTCCCTTCATTCCCATTTCAAGTGTTCATTTGTTTTGTATGCATTGCTATCCTTGTTTCATTCTATTTGTCTGTGTTCAGACTTTCGACCAAAAATCGTTGCCTAGTTCAATCTTTTATAAATAATTAGTATGTGATAGATGAAAGCTTTATTGGTTATCGTTTTTCTAAAAGTTGGACAGCATCAAACAATAGAAATCTGAGCGAGAACAAAAATATTCATTTCATGTTGGATTTTTCATGTTCACGATTATGTACATTTTCAGCTTCAGTTGTAGTTGGTATTTGGTATTTAGTACTTGATTTTGATCTATAGATTTCTTTTCACATAGAGACATGTTGCTCACTAATACATCCGAATAAAACCAAAAATAATACCTAGATATATCTGGAAGGTTAGAGAAATGCTAATAATCAGGCAGCCAATGGCAGAATAGAAAAGCAGAATTTAATTCAATTAATTATGGTTTTAATTGAATTTCTCACTTCAATTGCTATCAAATCTCAAAATTCCATGATTTTTCACAATTTAATCCCCTAGTGAAATTGGACAAATTTCAGCCAATTTGCAATATATTGATTGCATTCAATAAATTTTCTGAAAGATATTTTCAAGTGTATCCATTCAATTAGAAGAAAATTCAAAGCAACGAATAAATATATTTGGATATCATCATTATCATTCACTTGATGACGCTATTGAATTTGGAATTTTCAGTAAAATATTTATATGAAAACACGCTTAAGGGTGACAGTGGCAAAGATTACATAAGTGAATGATGTCTATAAAAATTTCATAATGAAATCCTTAATGTTTAATGTTCCGAAGACCCAGCAAAGGTTTATAAAATTGATGGAGATATGAACGAAATATATAAAATAAGGAAGAAATGTTAATCTTGTTCTCATTGCACAGTTTGGCATGAGTACAGCCTCAAGTTCAAAATAAATTCAACCAATTTTGTTATGAATGTATTTGGTATTTAGTATTAAGTATTTATTATTAACTGGTAACTGTAACTGGCTGTTGGTTAAAAGGCCATTTGAAGTCTATGCAACATATACACACACACACACACAAACATATATATTTTGCGATGCCTTCAAACATTGACCACATTAATAAGAGCACAAGGCAAATAGCGAATAGCTCATCATGTCACAGGAAATGCGAAACTCAAATTGACATGACAAGCATGCGAAAAGAAGGAAAAATTCGTGATGATTTGACAGTAAATGAAAGGGCGACTCGAGCAAATAGCAGCACATAGCAGCACAACAACACTCCAACACAAATGAAATGTTCATCTCTTTGCTCTCTGAATAGTTTTATCTAATTAGATTCATTTGATTTGTGATTCACATACATATGTCTGTCCATATCCAAAAATATTTGAACATTTTAACATTTGAGCATTTATGTTGCTCATGAAAAAAAATCAAACTCCTAAACCAAATGATACGTCTTCTTCTTATTCCTATTTTCTTTCTTTCTTTCTATTTTGGTGAATGTACTGTATGAACATAATAAATACACACATGTTTAGCCGTTGGCTGTAACCAGAAATAAATTATTCATTATTATGTTTAATGTTTACCAATATATTATGTTTGGTACTTTGTACTATGAGTTGAAATTGGTTGGTAAATTGTTTTTTTTTAGTGTGAATGAAATGGACGAATATTTTTGACTTTCGCAAAAATTGTTGTTTAGTTTGTCCGTGCGTTCGCATACGCGCGCATTCAATGCAAAGAAAACGATGTTTTTTTTTTTTTTGACGCGTCTACCAAATGTAAATATTATTCGACAATCTGTTTGATATTTTTACCATGTAAAATGTTTGATTTTTGGTGTGTGGTTTATTTGCCACATTGGATTCACAGCCTTCAGCCTTTCTCAGCACAAGCATTGCTAGTTTTGCCATTTTTTTGATTAATATTTTATGATTAAAATTATTGCCATTTTTAGCCGTATTAATTCGTCTAAAAGAGTCGTTAATGCGTTCCAATACAATTTCAATGCGATGGAAATGGATGAGGAATCGATCAATCTACATTTTGTTTTCTGTTAATGACCCGATTTGAAATGCAATGATTAAACGAAATTAAATTAAAAACATAATTAACACCATTTATGAGCATACAATTCGCTTGAAATGGCTTCCGAAATTGCATATCAAACTACTTCATCATCATCATCATCATTATTATCATCATCATCATCATTATTATCGAGGACAAATTCTATTTCCGCAAAATTTATTTCATTTTGATCGAAATGGCTACACAAATTCATAGACACCATAATCGTTCGTATAAAATTCAAGCATCAAATGATTAAATAGTTAAAATACAGAGAGTTGTCATTCATATTCATTGAAACATTTATGAAAACGGTTTTATTGTAAATTTTTTGTATTCATATGTTTTTGGTTTGCATTCGAAATCATGCACATAATTACCATGGCATAAGAGCATTGTACGGAAATGAGCGAGTGTACAGACAATCTACCAGAATCTCTCTTTCAGCCGGTGAATCAAAGGGAAAAGCAAAAAAATTACGACAACGAAAATCAAAACCAGAACGAGAAACGACAACGAGTTTAAGAATGAGAATGAGAACAAGTGGTCATACGCCATGCACAATGCACAGACCGGACACTATTCCAAATGGAATCACATTTTATTTATAGGTACATATATTTATGAAGTGATTTTTCAAAAATAGCTGAAAACATGTAGCCTTGCTTACTCTGACCATAAATACGTAAATAGTATGTAAACATTGGCGTTTAAACAAAAATTTGAAATTGGATATTTATATATATACAGATAGACGGCCAAACAACAACTAAATATTGAAAAATATTGTATTTTAACTATGCATTCGAATTTCGAATGTGCAACTAAGCCAATCATGCATTTCACAAATAAAGCACATGTCCATCGACGAACACCAAAATGCTAAAATGGAATCGAAAGCTTTTTCGATTTTTGTTCATTTCTTCGATGTTTGCTGTTATTTTTTGCCACCAATGAGCATTGAGCATATACATCATGTATAACATATATATATAACACCACCATAAACGGAACACATAGCATTGAATCAATAGGATAGCGAACAAACATGAACAACAACAACAACAACAACAACAACAGCAACAACACACTTTCATGTATAATAATTGTTTTCTTTATCGTTTGTGCATTTTGTAATCGAGTTTTTCTTTTCTCCTTTTTTGTTTTCGGTTTTTGTTTTGTTTTTTTTTGCGATTTTTTTTCACTTTGGCCTAAGATGTTTCCATGCTCGAATATAATTTTTCATCATTCTCTCGCTCATACTTGAACCGGTATCTGCTTTTGTATATTATTTTCGTTATTTATTTTTATGCAGTCGTTGCGGTGAGCTTTTCGACTCTTAACTTGTTGGATTTTTCATGTATGCAAGAAAAATAGCCAAAGAATACAAAACAAAACCAAAAACAAAAAACAGAAAAAAAATCCTCGACCAACAAACTTGGATGGTGAATGATGAACAAAGCGAATAGAAAACACTGAACAACTCACTTATTCATGCAAAATGATCGTGTCATTTGGTTTTATATGCGTACCATTCATTTCTCTGCAACTCTTCATCGCAATTGTACAAATGTACAAGGAAGATAAATCGTTTTTGTGAATAGTGTGCTCGGCTGATTTGGTTCGGTTTTGATTGTAAGTATTGAGTATGTAGTGTCTGGTGTCAATGCCTGTTAAGCCATTATATGGCTTTTCACATATTCAAATGTTACCCGTTTGAAATTGATTTGCTTTTTCATTTATGTATTTTTTTTTCTTTCCGTTTTATCTTTCATTTCCTGTTATGCCTATGCTTGGTAAAGTCCTATTATGGCTATTTGTGATCTCCATTTCGAGCGCTTTTATTTGTAATTTTTGTATGCGATTTGTCGATTTGTCTAGATAGCATTCATATTCATTTGAAAATGGTCGAGTTTACTGGTTAAGTTTTGTATATATTTGGTGGCGGTTCATTTGGATAGCATTTTGTTATTTATTTATCATAATATTATATGCATTACAGAACAACCATTTCGCAAGTCTCGAATGTTCATTATTCAATGGATGTGTGCAAATGATTCCATTTAAACGTTTTCTTTCATATTCCAATTCGATGTTCGGCATTTATATTTCGCTATATTTTTCCTGCTTTCATTTTGAATCCGTTCTTCTGGAAAATGGTGTGGTATGGTCTAAGCCATTTGGTTCATAAGTGTTGTTTTTTTTCTTTCAATTTACCATATACGATGAATGAAATGAAGATGAAGGAAAACAGGGAAAAATACGGATCGGTGATTGAGGTAAGAACATGACAAGTCTGAATATGTGATGAATTTTATTTCTCGCCTGTATGATTTGTAGCCTATTCAACTAACAAATAATGGTGATGGTGTACACTGTACAGTTTTCCAGTGCTTTTATTTGTAATTTTTGTATGCGATTTGTCGATTTGTCTAGATAGCATTCATATTCATTTGAAAATGGTCGATTTTACTGGTTAAGTTTTGTATATATTTGGTGGCGGTTCATTTGGATAGCATTTTGTTATTTATTTATCATAATATTATATGCATTACAGAACAACCATTTCGCAAGTCGCATGTTCATTATTCAATGGATGTGTGCAAATGATTCCATTTAAACGTTTTCTTTCATATTCCAATTCGATGTTCGGCATTTATATTTCGCTATATTTTTCCTGCTTTCATTTTGAATCCGTTCTTCTGGAAAATGGTGTGGTATGGTCTAAGCCATTTGGTTCATAAGTGTTGTTTTTTTTCTTTCAATTTACCATATACGATGAATGAAATGAAGATGAAGGAAAACAGGGAAAAATACGGATCGGTGATTGAGGTAAGAACATGACAAGTCTGAATATGTGATGAATTTTATTTCTCGCCTGTATGATTTGTAGCCTATTCAACTAACAAATAATGGTGATGGTGTACACTGTACAGTTATACAATCCATAGCATTTGGCCATATACGTAGTACATTTACGGTGCGCCATCATATTATTATTGAAAATTTTTCTTCATTTGTTTAGAAGTTATATTTGCTGTAAATTGTGATTGTACATGGTTTATATATGCATGAATATTCCCATCGTACGCATACTAATTTCGAATTTTACAATACCAAATGAATGGCGAAAAGAGAGTGAGCAAAACGAAAAAAAAAAACAATCAACAATGAATAATGAAAACTGAATGAGCAAAGAACAAAGAATAAACCAAGGCCAATAATATTCATTTAAATATGTGAAGTGCATATGTCCATACACTATACCAATGCCACTAGCTAACAAATGCAAAGCATATAAATGTCATTTTACTTCAATCATCCTTCATATTTTACACATTTCACTTCTTAACTACTCCGTTTTACATTTTCTTTTGAATGCTACATTTGTACATATCGCGCAAATAAAAATTCTCTCCATTTTGCCAATGGCATTTGCCAAGATCACGAATCAGACGGGGGTTTCGGGTTTTTTCCAGAAGCGAAGAAATTACAAATGCATACTTTATATTTGCCATAACGATAAACCAAAAGCAAAACGAAACACAAATGAATGAAGCGAAGGATGAAAACGAAAAAAAAAAAAAACTGAACACACAACAACAATATTCCAAAAAGAACAAGTTGAAAGCCAAAGATTCAGTATATATGCGATAGCAACTCAGGTGCTGAGAATCTTTTCAGCATAATATATTTGGCCGCGTGACGGTTGGACTGAATGATTCGGTAACGATGACGAACAAATGTGCGTTTATAGTTCCATACATCTTTGCCAAACACACTATTACACCCACAAACCCAGAATGCATAGCATCGGGATGAAGAAAAAAAGAAGAAGAAAAAAAAAATAGAAATTGATGAAAGGACGCAAACGAATGCTCGCAAAATGTGTAAAACTAAATATTCTTTTTTCGTCGTTCGCATGAATACGAAAGAAATGAAATAAATGTGAAACATTTCTAGGAATCGAGACAAATGCAAACGAAAAAAATCACGAGATTGATAGTACCGAATACAATGATATGTACCGCAGGCGCCAGATATCTTCCGGAACACTAATAAAGTCACGCATTTATTTACAAAAATTCATGCGAAGAAAAAAAAAGGAGAAAAAGTTGAATTGTAAAATGTAACAGTGCACCGGTGGTGCATAAAAAGACAGCCATATCAGAGTATAATATGTGTTTGTAAATGTTTTCATAAGCATAAATGTGAATATGAAATTCGGTTTGGAGTTAGATACAAGACGCAGCGAACAAAACGACGGTCACAATCAAATCCATCCAGAATCGGCGTAAACAGCAACAGTACACAGAGATTTTGTCTGAATTACAAGAGCAAAATATCGATCATTTCATTTCATCAAACACTTGAAAATGTTCGCCTGTCTTCTCTTCCTCTCTCTCTCTCTCTCTCTCTACTTCCTCGCCTACAAATGAACAAATCGCCTGTCATAGAATAGAATA
>GL501544.1:1273827-1284048 GCA_000149185.1 Mayetiola destructor
CAAAATAAAAATGACCAGTTGCAAACGGATGGCATTGTAGTCTGTAGCCTGTAATGCATATAAACATTAAACTAATAAATTGAATGCCATAGTTTTAAACTAAATATAATAATAGAAAGATAATAGAAATGGAACGATATGGGCGCAATATTCACTATCCATGCTATGCATATTGGTGCATTGCCATCGAATATTTTCAGTGTGAATATTTAGAAAACGGAAATTCATCTTTTCACCTGTATAACTCTTTGCATATTCATCATACATTATATGCATATGAAAACGATAGAATTACCGGTTGATATACGTATGGCGTTTGGGGTTTCACAACAGGGCTAAAGCATAATAAACAAACATAGAATATGAGAGAGCCAAAAGCAATTATTATATAATCTATTTCATTTTCATTTTCATTTTCATTTATCTCTGACAGTTTGTTATTTGGTGAATATTTGCCCTTATCATTTTTACCTTTCATAATTTTTCGGTAAATTTGTAAACGTGTATTTATTATGATTCAATGCTAGAAACGAACGAAATTTTTGCTCTAAAGAAATACTGGTACTACCAACTCTTTATTTACATTAATGGGCAACCAACCGCAAAATGTGTGCGCTACTCATATGCATTTATTCCGTTGTATGTATTTGGAAAATTTGAAAAAAAAAGAAAGAAATTATATTTTTTTGTTCTTCCGTTCTTTTTTTTTTTTTGTTCTTTTCTCTGTTGATTAACCGATTTATTTCAATTTTCCGTTGAAATAAAAAAAAATTCATGTGAGCTGTGAACGGTGAATGGTATGCCAGTGTGTGTACTGTTTGAATTTGAAACAATCATTTGAAAGTGTATATCGTTTTTATTCAGCAAATAATGATGCTACGTTCAAACACCAAATGATTTCGTTTTTGCGTTCGAAACGCTCGGATGGCAGAAACCATGTCCAAATGAAAAGATTCAATTATTATTATAATTATCATTGAGCAGAAAAATATTCGGTTTTCTTCATAACATATTATATCCACTTTCCAACAAATCTTCAAATCAACACTGATGGATGGCATATGAATGAACTATGACTATAAATGTGCATTCATTTAATGAATAATAAAACATATTCCAAATAGTCATATAAGTGGAAGATTTTCACATATTTATTTTTCCATGAACAATGAAAAGTATGTCGACACGTCTGAACGTTTCATCGTTTCAATGTGGTTTATGATTTGACTGAATATGTTCATATTATTATTATTATTATCATTAGCAAAAGAGTTTCAATTTTCAAATATATTCTCTTCGAATTCAAAATTCATAATTTTACGAATTTTTTGTGTGCAAATAATCAAATGCTCGTGGATGAGTGATTTCGAAATATTTGTAGCATGTTAAAATGAGATTCCAATTGTTTGGCAGGGTCCTTGTCGCTCATGACATTTAAATCGATCTAACCAATTTTGCCAGTATGTTAGCATTGAAAAAAGGATTTAATTCAATTTTAGATCATTTTCATATAATAGTACAATGCTCAAAGGTGAATGAATTCAACTTAATTCCGTTGAATCAGTTATTCGATTGTTCGTTTATTCTTTTGAAAATTTTACAAATTCATCTCGCATTTCAAGTGAATTTAAATATGATAAATTGATATATTTAATCTGAATATTGTTCAGTGAACGATTAAATTCGGATTCGTTCCGCATATTTGTGTTGATACTTCGATTAGTCACAATAATTAGAAGACGAACACGAAAACATGATACAAATATTTTGAGAATGAAGAATGCAGAATGTGAAAGGGAAGGCGTTCAACGTTTGTGTGTCTCAAAGTTCATGTGTCCAACAGTATGATAATAATAATTAGTCACAGCATAATACTTATATATTGGGGCCCGCCCATTCACTTCAAATATCTCCAGAGATATTGTATTGTACTTAAAGTGGATGGCCTCATGGAAACGACAAAACGATCAATTCGTTGATTTGCTGGAAAATCTGCTTTGAATATGTTTTAATGATTATTATTCGAATGGATTTGATATTCATCGTAGGCAAATTGAGATAGATGTGCCGAATAGAATTGTGAAATTTTGATTGTATTTATGACATTGCATCATCGAGTTCGATTTCAAGTGAATCAAACAAACGAACATATTAAATCGAAGTCGATATGAGACCGATATGATGATTTACGTGCTGCAGTACAATTGAAGCTATCGGCATAACTGAATACATGCATATTGCATATGCATCTGAAATCAAAATGTTACGTTTTCATTTCGATTCGAATGCAGTAAATAAGAAGAAAAAACGCACACAGGCACAAAACTGAATCGACAGTATCTGTTTTTATTGCATCCAAAGCCTGAATTCAATGATTCTGTGTGTAGTGATTTGGCTCAAGCAAAGAAGTAGAAACGAAACAAACACTGTCACAATCTGAATACATATCCCCCCAATAAACATAAATGGAAGTGGTTGGTGCCACAAGACAATTTCAAAGATAAACTGTCAAGGTTTTTGGGGCATAATATCTTAAGCAAATAGTGAATACGACACCAAAAACACCTTAACATCATTTCAAATGAATACCTTCAATTTACCGAATTAGTAAATATGCAGTTAGATGAGTCCAGCGTCCAATGCAAACAAAATCCAATCGAAAGACACGACAAAAAAAAATAACCAAATCAAAACAAATGAAATGCAATATTGTCTTCAATTCTCTTGGTCTCCAGTCTCCAGTTAATATCAATCAGTTGAAATAGAAATCGAAATCCGGATACAAACAAGATATAGTATACTATACGAGGAGGATAGTTGAGTTCACATATTTGTTGGCCATTTTTATTTAACATTTTTATCCAACAACAATCAACGAATGTGTGTATCCTTTCCGTTTTTGTGGATTTCATTTCAACAATGTTTGAAAAATTTATTTGTCATCAAATGAACGAATCATTTATCGCATCGAATGGCATTGCATCAGCCTTCATCTCCATTATTATTTGTATTTATTGTATATATTGTGTCCGATGGAGCATCAAACCGTTTTTGATGTGACGGGGGTTTCGATATGCTTGAATTATATTTGTTTATTGTGTATAAAAATATGTGCGTGTTGGATGTTTTACATCTTTAATATGTTCACATTTAGCTTTCGATCCAATTTTTTCCCTTCTCTATTTACAGTACATGTATTATTATTTGTCGCGTTCCTTCAGCGTTTTCGTTGTCACAATGCACAATGATACAGTTCCCATGGGGCTTTGTTTCTCTCGTTTAAATATAACAGAAAAACGAAGGATAATTTATCGAATGGCATAAAGTGAAATGGGCGAATGATGGAAGAACAAAAAAAAAAAAAATTAATCACGTGACACATAAACACAATTTTAAGACAAGAACATAAAAAAAAAAAATTTTATTTTGGCGATAGATTCATCCAACTCAACCAATTTATAGCAACATAATCCACTAGGAACATTGAAAATAACTTAACATTTGTTTTGTGTTAGCTCAATAGCGGCAATCGGCAGTATTATATTTTACAATACAATGAAATTTTATGCGATGATTTGACATTTTTTTACATTGGCCATTTTGTGTGACTCTTTCAATGTCTTCGCTTCTGTTTTTCGTTTTTGGATTCGCTTTTTGTATTTTTTTTTTTTTTTGAATAAATATACTCACAGCAATGTCACCTAAATCAGATAAAGAAAAAACAGATCCATCCACAATGAATTTTTTTTTTTGCACGGTATATAGAGTGTAGGATATTTGACAGCACACACCGAATATGATTCGAATATCCAATGATCCAAAAATATTAGAACATGTTTTTTTTTTAAAAAAAAAGTTAATGAATCAAACATTTACAACGGCAAACACACACACACACACATACAAATTCTGTATGCTGAAAAACCCATACGCTACTGTGAAATAAGCACATAAGTCAAACAGTAATATATCAACTACGTGAACAATGTTTCGAAATGGGATATGGCTTTTGTGGAATGTTTTTGTCATGATAAAAACTATAGACATGGACGAGTGTGATGAACAACGCAAGGAATTCGATAGAAAAAAAAAAGAAAGATCGTTAAATAGCATATAGATGAATACTGAATACGATGGAGACATATTGTGTGTTAGGATTTGATTTTATTCCTCAATCTTTTCTTTTTCTTTTTCGTTTTTCTTTCTCTTTTCTCTCGTATTATTCTTGTTTCGTGTTCCATTTCATTTTACTTTGCTGGAAAAGGTCGTCAATGCCACAGAGCAACAAGAACAAAAATCACGTTTATCGTATTCATTTTCTTATTTTCCTTTCATTTCCATCAAACCCCAATATTGATACCAAATGTATCCTATCGGTCATCCATTCTTTGCATCGATTCTTTGATCGAATTTCAAGAAGATACGATACCAAACAATAGCCGCATTTCGGATATTAAAAACATGAAGCTTAACAACAGACCCAATATTTGGGATCCAACAAATTTTCCATTTCATGAATACAATGCATACATCATACATATATACATTATACAATATACATTATGTGTGTCTAATATCCGACGATGAAAATTCACTTGAAAATTGAAATAATTCAATGACTTGATTGAAGACAAACAAAATCACCATTGCACACCAATTTTGGAGCACAACATGTTTGTGGTGATTTTTTTTGTTTTTTTTTTTGTCGTTTGTGCTCATCTCAATTCTTAGTTCTACTTAAAATCACACCGAAATACCCAAAAACGTACCATAATATCATCAAATCATAACCAACCATTCAAACATATCATATCTTTGTCTATATGTATATTTGATATTTATATCCTTTTTCGGCCCAACAGAGCAACCGAGAATAGCAGAGTTCTGTACGGGAATTTCAACTGAAAATAGCTTAGGACAATTTTCATGAGCATGCAGTTACCATTGTCTACACATTGTACATCATTCACCATTTACCATTTACCAGATATAACTAATATACGATACGCATATTCTAGCACGGCAACCAATCCATGAATGCCCTGCTATGCTCTATGCTGATTATTTATCTGTATTCATATTAGGATTAGAATGTGTTTGGATGACAGAATTGGTTCTGGTGTATAATCGCATCACATACTATACAATATATATATATAAAAACGAAAATTAATAGTATATCAAACTAATTCGTATTTGTTAGACCTTATGGATTTAGTACCAGAGCCATTGTTCCGTTCTCAAATTCTCGTTCCCATTCTTCATTCTTAAATATATATATAGCCGAATGTGTTATATGTGTAACACCAGAATGGAATTTTTGGTCTCTCTGCTAGGATAAAGAAGAAAGTGTTTTTTATACACGAAACAAAAATGATTGCGAATTCGACACCAATAGGATATTAAATCCAAAATGATGGTGTCGAAGAGATTGAATATACGTGAAATGTAAAATGTAAAATGTTGAAGTAGAAAAATATTCGAATCAGCAGGAATGGCATGGGAAATTAACTCATGTTGCCCTTCGCTACTAATACTCGTTGAAAATGCGTCTGTAAAATATTCTCACATCTAATGATATGCAATAGAGAATTCTACAACACCATCACCACCATCAAACCAAAAAAAAAAACAGAAGCAAAAAAAAAACCGAACAAAAACAACGGAAAATAAAAAAAGGCGAGAGCATTCGTGGAGACATGAGATGTTGTTTTTATGCTTTTATGTGTCAGATTTTCAACCAAAAAAAAAAAAAATAGATCATATGTATAACAAGAGTGATTCGTTGCACAGCACGAGTCAAAACAATACATTCGCTTCTAGCAGGAGTATGGACGTTAAAAAGAAGTTTGAACAGACAGTGAGAAATAATAATAATAATAATAATAATAATAATAGCAACAACAATGGCAACAACCGATGCACACACCGTTTGAAGGCGAGAAACTGTTTACATTTCGAGCACGAAATATCGTTTATGTCGTCGCTGGGAATTTTCATTTACTTTGCTCGATTATTGATAACAAATGGCAGAAAAATCACAAACACACACACACACACACAGACGACAGCAACAACAAAATAAACTTTTTTATCAGATCTAGTTTGAACGTTTTGAGGGGTGTTCTGGCTAATGTCTGTTTTGTCAATAGTTCTCATGACGTCTTCCTATCTCTAAGTTACGTTTTTTTTTCTTCGGTTGAATTTTTTCAGTTTCAATCGATTTTTTATCCCATCATCTTACTTCTTATCACAGAATGTTCATCATTGTTTCAAAGGCATCCACACCGCTCACAAATCCCTTGTTCCAAGAATAACATAGTATATATTCAGCCTGTTCTCAAATCTTAATCAACATAAAATCGAAAACTGAGAATATATTTTGTTCCATTTCGTGGAATTATATTCGATGCGCAAGCATTCATCGAAATGAATGATGAGATTCGTCTTCAGTCATTTTATGCAAAAATTATCGAAACGATAAATTTAATTTTTTCATTGCTCCTCTGTCGCTTTGTATGGGGGAACAGAAGCGCAGCGAACAAAAATGTGAAAGATATTTTTGTGTGTCTTTTTTGTTGTTTCGTCTTGTTTTACTGTGCAGCAATCGTTTCGCATAAAAAATTCCAACAAAAAATCAAAGCCATGGAAGATGAAAAAATTGTGTTCGGCGTTTGGTGTTTACGACAAACGGCAATTTATTTGCTAAAATATGAATGTTGCACACGTATATGGAATTTGGTACACACAGTGTACACACTCAAGTGGTAGCTATACTCTCGAAATAATAAAGGAATATTTTCTAACATAGCAATATATACGCTTAATGGGCGTCTATGAATGAAAATTTGGTCCCAACCATTTCGATTCCGAAAAAATGAGGACGTAAGCTCAACGATTCGGCCAAAGCGTTGCTTACGCATCAACAAATTTGTTGGAATGTAAATTCATATTTGATTGTCGATTTGCAGTCGTTGGTGCTACTTTATATTACTCTTATAGCAATTTTGAGATTTGAGTGATTCAAAATGTAATACTCAAAATGAATACATTTATGGACACCCGTTATTCGTTCGTATTTCATAATTTCGCATATTCAACAGTCAAATAATAATAATCAAAATGAAACGAAAATTGAACGGAATAAATTGCGCATACCAATAAATGAAGTGCCCGTGTGCCCTGTGTCTTGTTCTATATTTCGTTGTGTAATACACATTTATTATGTGACAATCTTATTCTTTTTTTTTTTTCATTGTTGATAATTTACGTTCAAGACCGACAAACGATTCCAGAATAAGTGTTTGAATGAAAATGAGCGCCCCGAGAATGAGCAGAAAAAGAAGAAGAAAAAAAGGGAAACAGAGAATCAAGCGTAATTTACAGGTCGAAATCGAAATGTAAAGCATTGCAATGATGATTATTTTTGGGTTCCAAACGAATGGACCATCGTTTCAATGGCATTGCCAATTGCCATTCGTATTAATGTAAGGGTCGTTGTAGTCATCGCCCTCGTCCTTGTATTTGGCATGATAAAAGGTATAAGTTTTTTGTGTGTCTATTTTTGATTTCTACATTTTGTTTTCTGTCTCTGTTTTACAATCACTTGTGTCCAATTTACCGTTTGCACATTTTCTTTCTTTCTTTCATTCTTTTTCGTATTATTCTTCTCCTTCTTCATCGTCTTTTCATTTTTGCACTTTATTTTTCCTCGTTGTTGAACTCATTGAAGTAGAACCCATTTCGTTCGACCGTATACATAAACGATTCCCATTTACCAAACATTTCAACTTTAATTTGTTTTTTCTTTTTTCTTTCGTTTTTCTTTTTGTGTTTGATTCTCTTGTGTGTGTGTGTATGTGTGTATCGTTTTTACCACGTATTTATTACGAGATTTTCATGGGTGAGAATGAACAAAATCACCCCGTAAAATAGTATCGAATGAATGCCGATTCGTTGACGATGATTTCTTCAAATTCATTGTTTATACACATCTTAGGTTCCCTTCGTTTGCATAGGTCCAACAGTTTATTTGCGGCACACAACAAGCAAATCACAAATTGGTTATTATTTCTATTTCCATTTTTATTGTTAAGTGTAAATGCGACACAATCTACTTGATACTTGAATTAGAATTCATTTGATGATGATATGTTAACAAGAGGGCCAACTGATGGAGGCCAACATCAACGAAATGCGAATGGGCAAGAACCAAGTAGATATTTTTATATATGTATATTATTGTTGGCTGTTGGTCGTTGCTATTTAAACGATGACAAAAGACAGTAACAGTTAAAAATTGCATATGACTGTGTGTGTGCATATTTGTGAATTGTATTGTTAACGAAGTGTGATACAATTCATTTTCATTTTATACTATTTGATAAACATTCTCTGCATCTTTTCGGTTCCTGTTAATGCTAATACATTATGCATTTCTACATATGACAGACTTATCGTGTAAATAAAATATATATCCAGCCATTTGGATAACGCAATACAAAAACCTAATCTTTGCTTTTTGGAACGGATTGGAACCGGACCGGAAGAGACCGAGAGAGTGGGAGAGAGATAGAGACAGAAGGAGGGGGAGGGAGCGAACGTACAATAAAACCAGTTTCAAGAATAAGAAAACCCACAAACAAAATTTATTTGCAAACAACCAGTCACAAGAACACACACATCGGCATTTGCCACTTTCAACAGCATCGGTTTATTTTGGTCTATTCCCTGAACTTTTCTCATTTCTATTTTGGATTGTGAGGTTTTTGTGTTGAGTTCAAAATTTTCGATATATCAGTTTTTGCCGTTTTTGTTTTTGTTTTTTTGTTTTTTTTTTGGTGGCAAACGGAAATATTTATCATTTTTATTCGGTTGGTTATATAAATGTATTTGTTGCATTCCAAGTATAGAAAATCTCATGTGGATGCATTGAGCACTAAATTTACACATTACAATGGAATGGACATTGAAAAACTCGAAATACGAACTGTGCACTGGGTTTTTTCCTCGAGTATTTGCCAATAGGATTTTACAATAGAAATGTTAAAATATAAGCTACTCCGAAAGTGTCACAGCAATCAGCATGCAGAAATTGGTTATGCAGTATCATTGTCTCATTCAATGGAAATTTTATTACCAAACAAAGTCATCGAGGCCATGATTTTTCGTCATCTCTCGATTTGTGTGTTTTTCAGTTGTGCAGTTCAATTGATTTAACTGTGATAAGCAGCAATTCTCGTAACTAATAATAATAATTTATTCGATGATAAAATGAGACCCATTCAAATGGTTTTCGTTGCTTTTGCATACAATGGCCCTTTGGTTTTAGAAATGCAAACAAAATAAATCGGATGACAAACACTAACAACTCAACATTCAACTCAATTTATGACTATCGAGCGAACCAAAAGATGAAAAAAAAAATATCGACAAATGACAAACAGGAAACTGGGAAATGAATAGATAGAAAAAGAAATGGTATCGTGGCATCGGGCATCAGCAGGCATCTGAAAAGTAAATTATCAACAACAATAACAACAGCGGAACAAGATGACAGACAGAGAACAATCAAGTGAATACACAAAACAAAAAGAAGAAGAAGAAGAAGAAGAAGCAGAAGCACGAGGAGAAACGTGAACAGATGATGAAAAATGAAATCAAAGGGCAACGGGAATCGAACACCATGCCGCACATTCAACATTCACATTATAGTGTTATAGAAGACAAACGAACTGTAATTGAGTTCATGCACAATTGTCTGTGCAAATATAATTGTCATTGTCGGTTTTTGTAGCCATATTGAACCCGCTATATATATATATATATATATTCATCGTTGCAAACAGCACACACTTACATAATATTAACCGATTCCGACCACCGAATTGAATGGCGGTAAAATGATGATAAACGGTACATTTAGCCTCCGATTTTTCTCACTTCTTCTTTCTCTCGCTCTTTCCCTTTTCATCTGCATATATTGGTCTGTGTGTCTTTATTCTAGTCATTACATGGCCCGATTGACGTTTCACATTTATGCTTCATACTTCATATACACAAAACGCATGTACGCTCAGATTCGCTGATTTCTGTTCAAAAACACAATTTATGTATTCTATTCAAGTGAACTCGAACACATTCGACCATTGATGATTCCTTTATTATTTACGCTCACTCTCACTCTCTCTCTCTCTCTCTCTCTCTCTCTCTCTCTCTCTA
>GL501544.1:1284141-1294666 GCA_000149185.1 Mayetiola destructor
ACTCTCACTCTCTCTCTCTCTCTCTCTCTCTCTCTCTTCCTCTCAATTAGTTACATGGGTTAGTCAATTCCGTGGCGCCAAAAACCTCATGTGAAATGTGTGGAATTTAATGCTGTGTAACAAATGCGTTTTTATCCATTTTGTCATGCAGAGCATACAATAACAACTTTTCGCATCTGAACTCTCTGCACCCATCAATATCCAATATCATCCATCCCTGAATAACACACGAAATACTGAATAATAGCATCGAATTGTGTATTTCCTTTTTCTTTTTTCTTTTTTTTTTGTTTCGAATTTTTCCAGAGGTTAAATGCAATGATGATGGCGTTTGGTTTCAGCATGAACTATGGTCGAAGCAGGCATTCGATGCGTTTGCATCGATGAACACTTTGCATTGTGTTAAAGTTTTAACATTGCATTTGTCTGGTGTAGATCATGCAACTTCGGTGCAACATCATTCATCAAAATTTAGTTTCAGATCTCGTGTGACGTTTTGCAAAGCGTTTTCTGTTCATTTGTGTGCCCTGTGTTCTATTTGTATACATAAATGTAATTTTTCATTCGGTATATTTTGTTGGCCGTCTGGCAACAGAAGATCTCTTTGTTGTTTCCCAATTTTGATTTGACAATCGAAAATGAGAAAATACTCACAATGATACAAATACGTATAATCGGCTCATCGTATTTTCAAAGAACACAAACAATTCATTTGAGACTCATAAAATATATATATAGTAAATTTTCATTCATAATAATCATGAGGGGTCTGTCATCGTGCGTACATAACTTTTCACACAATTTATCACCTATCCTTTATGAATGAGTGAATGAATGCCTGAAACAAGAATCGAATAGACAATGAATACATATTTTCTATTCATTCAGTGCATATTCCTAAGTGGATGGTAATAAAAAAAGAAAAAGAAAAAAAGGAAAAATGAATAATATTTGTCACACAATTCGAAATGAGGTGTTGACGTTGACTATAAACTATATAGGAGAACAAAACGTAGTAATTACATATTCATTTATGATTTTTATTGCGACACTATCACATTCTGTGCCTTGAATAAATGCATATTCAGACCAGGCCAATGATGTTCAACCTTCTGCTTCCTTCCCAGTTGATTCCTATTTTTTTCTTCTAATTTGTTTCTTTCTGTTCCCCGTTTCTCGGTTTTCATCCTGTTTTTTATTTGTTAAATTTGTTGGTTGCCGCTGCATTCGAGTCTCATAGAGGTTATTGTTATAAGTTATAAATATTGTTTGGGTGCTGTGTCCTCGGTACCACTATTTTTTTTTCTCTATCTCTTGTTCTTCCAATTTTTTTTTTGTTTAGCTGAGTTTACGAATTGGAAACATTCTACTTTCAGGAGGTTTGTTTTTTGTTCATTCACTCGTTAAACGATGTGGGAAACCAATTTAAATATGACAATAGAATCAATCCGCACGCCATCCCAATTTACTGTGGCAATGGACACATCAAAATGGAATACACCGCTGTGCGAAATGCAAACAAATGTTCCACCATTCGGAATATATTTAAAATATTGATGCAATTGTTTAATATCAAAATTTATTCATTTATTCATTTGTATTCATTTGTATTTCGTATGTGAATGGTTCGCTCATTGTAAATGTTGAAAATCCATTCTTCCTTTTCGATACTTATATTTGGAAAAAAAAAATCGGTTGACATCGGCAACCAATTCGTCAAAACCAATCATTTGCTTCTCCCTCTCTCTCTCCCTCTCCCTCTTTCGCAAATATTACATTACAATTTCAGCGCACATTTTCATTCCATTCAGGAACACGAAATTAGAATTAAGTTCCAATCATTTCAAGTACATTAAAAATCCAAAACATCGAAACATCAAAGTGAAAATCCGTATTCGTGTACGAATTTTTGAATATTTACATGTTTGAATACATCTAATTGATTTATTATATTTTACATGTATCATGTATCAATCAATATATTTTTTACCACACTGATGATCGACATATTTTACCTTCATTTTTTTTTTTCAATTCCATTTTTTAAGGTTGTCATTTCCATTTCCATTTTCTTAATGTTTGTATTATTTGATTTTATTACTTAATTTTAACATGAAAATCCTCTATCGCAAAATTCAAATCCATATCGAATGTGGGCCATGCTACACCGCACCACGTCAAATAAATTAACCAAAAAAAAAAAAAATGAAAAAATAACCGCCAAATATGCGGATATTTTTGACATACGAATTTATTGATTTCCTTCATTTTTTTTACCATAACACTATCAGCTCAACGCGGCCAATTCGAATATTTAAGTTTTGTTTGGTTTAAACAATAAATAATTAGCTGTGGAATATATGGTGGATACTATTAGGCTAGCCCAATATCCTACTCACACAACACATACCAATCAACGGAAACACATCCACCATCCACATAAACGACAAACAACACACGTTTTATTTATAAATAATTCTTTATGATGTGTTTTGATTGATTGATTGATTGATCGAAGCGAACACATAGCGTTGCCTTATGGAGCGCATATTGCACGGAAAAAGAAATCTGAATGAATATGAATTTTGAGAAAGGCAAATAAAGAAAAAAAAACCAAAATACAAAATAAAAAAAAAAAAAAACGATAAATGCAAAGACATAATCATCAAATGCTACAGTTCAAATGCTACAGTCAAACAATAAGACAGACGATGGAATGAGTCGGAAGTAGGAATGTTTAACATTAAGCAAAGAGCATAAAAGTAAATGTTATGATTGAAAAATTGGAGAAAAATTCCGTTTTCGATTTTTCATGATATATAATTATTTATGGATGTTTGAATATTTTTCCATTTCAAATATGGAATATATCAACGTGTATATTTACATAGCACTGGTTACCCCGACATATATACCTGCTAATGGTAACCGGTAATTTTTGTTTACCGCACACGTCCAATATTTACTTAACTTCAGCTCAGTATTTGTGTTTTGTTTTGCTTTAATGTTTAGCCTTCGCATTCTCGATTTTTTCTCGCGCGCATTTAACTTTTGTTTGATTAAGGGAATATGAGTACGGGCCATGGGAACCGAGCATTGTATACCATACGAAAAAAAAGAAAACGAAATGTTTTTCGTTTCTTTGCTTTTAAATGGGAACGCTAGGGGATGAGGATGGCTTGAGAAGGCATCGAAAATAATAATTTATTTGGTGGATTTTCCTTTCTGTATAATAAACGTATTTATTTGCATCAAACCTAATTCATATCGTTGAATTTATACGAAACCATTGCGAAAAATGTTTACTGTGTTCGCGTTTTTCGTTTTCCTCCTTGTTTTCCTCCCTATTGCTTGGCCCAACTGAAACAAATGCTTTCTTACCTTCCGTTCGGAAAATTTCGAACATTCCCAAGCAATCATTGTATCTATTGATATTGGACTGAACAGTTTTTTTTGGGAAGGTTTTGATGCGCCACAGTTAACATAGATGTGGCTATAAATAATCTTCACATTACCCATAACGAGTATATTACCTTAATGTTGCATCGTAATATCGCAAATACCAGCCGCTGACGGGAAATTCCCTTTCATTTTTCATTTCGAATTTCGTTGTGTTGATGCTTTTCAAATTCCATTCGTTCATTTGTTCATAAATATAAGCATTTTGTTTATCGGCATCGTCGAAAATGCGATTTATCTAAAAAAAAAAAAAAAAAAAAAACAAACAAACGAATGAAAATGCACTAAAGCCAGGCTTTCTTCTCATCGTTTCGCTCAAATGTAGAAAAATCGGAAATGTGTCGAAAGGGAAGATGGGAAGAAAAAAAAATCATCGACACTATTACATCGCTTTGTAAGTGTTTTATGTTTGTGTCAGAAAATATTTATTTGAATTCGAAATCCGAATACGAATGGGCAAAACACTGTTTGGTAAATATTTGCCGAATGTGCAAATGCATAAAATCTTTGCCATCATTAACATATTTTTAGTGATGGAAAATATGATGATTGTTTCACAAAATCCACATTCATTTTTAGCGGATTTATTTTCAATGTAATTCACGGCTCCCTTTTTTTTTGCTCTCCTCCGCATGTTTGATGTGAGAATTATTTTTATTCTCATTCATCTCATTTCCATTTTTTTTTTTTTTGTGTGTGTTGTCCGGCATGGGCATGAATATTTGGCTGAACAAAATGTTGACACACACACAAATACATCACATTTTCGAGTGCATGTTGACATTTTCATGAATGTTGTCCAAAGTGGAACAGGCCAAACGGTGTCAACTTGTTGTGTACCGAAATGAATGAATAAATGACAAAAAAAAAAAACTTAGTTCCAAATGGAAAAAATATTCGAATCATCAATAAAACTAATAAAAGAAATCTGTCACTTGAGGCAAATAACAAGCAGGACCGACCAAATGAAACGAAATGAAATGAAACGAAAACCGGACGAAAAAAAAAATGCTTCTGCAGCTTTCATTTCCTCAATTCGTCTGTTTCTCTTTGTAATATGAATTCACCACTTTACCAGTTTATCATTTTCTTTTCTTTTTTTTTCTTCCTTCTTCTGAATAGTATTGACGATTGGCCTGCTTTTTTCATGCTCATTTTTATTGCTGTTTGCTTGTTCGTATTTTGATTTTTTTTTCAATTCCTTATTGGCATTTGTTTCGTCATCGTCGGACATTTCATTATAAATTCCGTAATATGGTTCACTGAATTGCTGACAAATAAGCGCAATTTGATTGGAATATTGTGCTATTGGTGGCACCATAGATATTCTGATCGACGGAATGTGCAAAAAAAAAGAGACAGAAGGGGAAAAAATGAAATACATTCTGTTTGGTTTAAGCCATCGCATATTCACAAAGCAAAGAACCGAATGCCAACAGAAATGGCAACAGCAACTGGAAAAAGAAATTATACAAACTAAAGAGGAGCTGGTCTCTGTTTTACAATACGCCTTTTTCTTTTGCTACATAAATAAATATCGAAAATAAAATCCATTCGGAAGTCGATGAAGGTGCAATGAAAATCAGTGTCACACTATAGTGTATATTCTTCGTTCTCACACTCATTTTGTAGCTTCGCAATTATATGTAGTCTTCAGCTTGTCCCTGAAGGTATGGAACTCTTTAATATATATGATATTTTCATTTGGTGGCCATTCCATTAAATACAAACGTATAGGATATCGCTGTGTATAGACATTTAAAAATCTAGTGCATACCATATCAGTTTATGTGATAAAATATGCAAATATCATGGGTCTGTGCTCGAAAAACCGAATTGAAGCAATCAAATGAATTGGACACACTGGGAAATTGAGCGCAAAGGGGACACAAAACGAAATTCTCAATGCACCAAACAACCAAAACGAATAAATAAATAAAAAACACACACAAAAAACAAAGAAAAATAAAAAGCAAAAGTAAAGGAAAAAAAGAAGAGCCAAGAATTGTAGCACTTGGTTTTGACATGTAAATATAAGGTTTATTTGTGCAGCTATTTGTATTTTGTTGTTCTCCGTATCAAAATCATTTGATATTTATGAAATACAACTGTTAATCTAATCAAATTCAAGGATCCACTTTTTTCCACATTGCATTTGAAATTGTCAAGGATTTTCTGTGTTCTTTGTGTTTTTCCGTTCTCCTTGCAAAATGCAAATGAATAAATTTAAATGCTAAGAAATTTTTGTTTGTTTGTTTCATTGCAAAAAGGGGATAAAATATGTCGCTTGCAACTTTAAAGAATTATTCCAAGAAATTGGTTTCGATGATGATGATAACGATGATGAATAAGAATAAATAGAAGTAGAAACATTGATTTTAATCAGAACATTAGAACAAAATCATAGCACAACCATTCAAATAAAACTTTACGAATGCGTTGAACATCATATCCGCAGGCAACATATTTTATCCAATCGATAATAACCTAATGAAGAATAATAAAGCTGATTGCTTAATCAACAACAATTGCATAACTCATCACGTTTTTATGTTTTCTTGTCTCTCTCTCTTTCTCTCTTCAAAATTCACAGGCAGGATTTCAATTCCATTGACAAGCGACTGAGTGTTTGGCAAACGAACGGAATTATAAACACCTTCACACGAGGCAATAAATTGACAGCAAACAAACGGGGGGCGAAAAAAGAGCATAACTAAAGAACGAGGAAGAGGGAAAACCAGCGAAATAACTACGCAATATTATTGATTAATAGAAAACAGAATCACTACACACAAATCAACGCATCATCATGAAGATTTATTTACTCAAGGACATATTTTCGTTATATTTTTTATTATTAAATTGCGGTAAGTTTTTTTTTCTCTTTATCTTCTTCTTCTTTTTCATACATTATGTTTAAATGGTGACATGTATGATGTGCAATGTACGTGCTCTCTTTCTCTTTCGAATATGCCATTGAATTTGATTTTGCTCAATCATCAAGCATCAAATATCACAATTTAAATCAATCTCTGAATCGATTGTCATTGAAAGATTTACTGATTTCGTTTGACATTCTTGAAGGGCTTTTGTTCCTCCGGCTTCAACATGGATTGAAGAAACGCCAGTCGGCTTCGGAAAGTACAATCTGTCAATTGATATACGAGATACGAGAAATTAAAGAATTGTATTATTTAATGCGAACAAATTTTAAAATCTCTCTCAAAATCGATGAGAAATACTTTTCTGTTTGTTTGTTTGTTTTTGATTGTTTGCTTATTCGTGTTGTGAACGATATAAAAGGGACCATTCAAAGCAAAATCAGAAGAAATAAATTTCGGAGGACAAAAAAAAAAAGAGGTAAAATTAAATGAAAGCTATCGACTATGAAGTCGTTGAATTGATTCGGCCATGAAAATGGATTATTTGGTTGGTTGTTTGTTTGTAGATGGTCGATAATAATATGTAATACGCACAACGCACAACGCATACAAAAAGCTCGTTCAACTTTCTTTTCCCCTGGTTATTTTGCTGTTAACGTTATGTCGTTTATTTTCTTTTTAAATATTTTATAATAGACAATTTTCGTCGTCTAAATCAATTCATGTTTTTTGTTGTTTTTTTTTTTTTTGTTCAGTTAATCATTTTTCGATTGGTATGCAAACAATTCTGAACGACGTGAAGTCGAATGAAATATAAATGTTCCATTTAAATATTGAATAAAATGCGATTTATTTCAAATAATAATTATGCTATTGACAACGTGACATTTTGAAATTCAACACGCAAAATGTGCCACCAAAACGATTTCATCGATTCTTTTCAATCAGTCTCCTTTTAATGGATTTCCTATTGTTAGCATCTAATAATAATAATAATAATAATTTCATGCAAACATCAAGACGAATAATGAAACGATTCTCGAACGATATAACAGTGTAAGCTGTAAGACGTAGACGACACCAATTTAAAGTCCATTTGCATTGAAGTCGATTTCAAATAATCATTTGCTGCTGATCAAGTTTCAAATTATTTTTTTTTTTTTTCGTCTCCTCATAATCATAACATTTTTTTCCCCCGTACCTACTACATAAAACACTTCACACTTTTCATTTGTGGATGACTCTGTCATGCACACGAGAACATTTCATGGGATTAAGTCCATTTGAATGAACCAAAAGAAATAATAATAATAATAATAATAAGGAGAGAAAAAAATCCCACAATTTTTTATAATAGCGACGTGGCACCACCTATTTAAATAATCCATGTCATCCGAATTTTTATGCCATTTTCCACACCGTTTTCGTGCTGGTGCTCATTTTCAATTGTCAACCACCAACCTTCAATTGAACCAGTACGACAAAATTTATATCCAAGAAAGAAAAAACTTCTATTTTTAAACATGGTGGTTAGCGATGGCTGGAGCCATCCAAACAACGAAGTAGAATGAAGAGAAGAAAAGAAAGAAGAAAAAAACCAGAAGAAAAAAGACTTTTGACTTTTTAAATTAGTTTTTGAGAAATGAAAATGCGATAAGGAGCAAAGAGCAAATGGTTGATGGAAAAACGTTGAAATGGCGATTCGTTCGATGTTAATCGATTTTTAATGTATTATTTACTTCATAGCCAATCATCAAACTTGTCTTCGGCAAATTTTCGGGTGCATAACATTTTTTGTTTGTTTGTTTTTTTTTTTGTTATCTTTCTTTAATCCTGAATAAGCGGCAACTTTGAATTAATAAATGGCTACCAATTTGCCATTTCAATTCCAAAGTTTATGTGACATTTTTCAAGACAAATTTGAAAATTTGGAACTTGTAATCAATTCAAAACTATCGAAATTCATTAAAATGGTAATAAAAATTACCAAACAAAAGAAAAAAAAAAAAGAGAAAAAAAAATGTAAACGTTCAACACTCGAAATGTTCCCTCGATTAAATCGGATATGGTTCTAGTGCTTTATGTTGTTGATGGACGATGCCAACTAGTATAACAAATTTCACCGAGAATAAATATAATTAAACCATTTCAATATTCATTTAGAATTGAATTCAATTTGAGTATTAAACATTTATTATAACATGAAATATTCTATATCCAGATAGAATAGACAATGTGCGTTATGAATTGACATGAAACGAATTATTAATGGAAAAATTCGTTTGGTTGACAATTGAGCATAGGAGAATAAGGCAAGAGAAAATGATGATGATGATAGGATTGAATAACAATAAATGATAATTTCGATGAAATTTCGAACAAAATATCCAACGAGAATATTCCCGGATTGGATGTAATACAACGTCACACATTCAATTATGAATGGAGCAAATTATTTTATAGGATTTTTTTTTTCCACTCGTTTACAATCGGTTTATGTGCGAAGCAATATAAATATCTTTCTTTCTTTAAATTATGAATTAAATTTACCCATCAATAATTCCTGGCAAAAGAAAAAAAAGAAGAGAAAAAAAATTCAACTATAACAAAGAACAGGAATAGAAAAATGTGAAAAATACGCTTTTGAATCAAAAACTAAAAGAAAAACATCGAAAACAGGAATCGATTGGTTCCATTAGCCACTATCCAATGTGTGTGTGTGTGTCGTGTGTGTCGTGTACAGTGTACAGTTTGGTTTAGTTTTCCCTTCGTTTTGGTATTCAATATGCTTTAAAGCAGGAAAATGCTATTTAAAATACAAAATAAATTTTCCATTCTGAAAATTGTCAATGGGAAAAGTTAAAACTTTTCGATAATTCGATTTAAATGGAAACGTTTTTTTTTAAATATAAAATCATTAAAGTTAAGACACTTTGCACATTTCATGTGCACATCGCCTGCACATTATTTATGCACATTTCCATTTTAAAATGTGATTGGTATGTTTGTTTCCTTATTCATTGCCAGTTCCGGTTTCATTTTGCACATTCGGCCACATCGGACAATTGAATATTATTATGTATCCGATTACGGTATTCGTTAAAATGATCAGATATCGAGTGGACGATGGTTAACGGGTACGATGAAAAGTAAACCTTTCTCTTCCACTCGAAAATAAACAGTAATACATATTCGAATCCAAAAAACGACACAAAAATATCATAAACGAACATTTGTGACCGATGTGTACGCTTTACACTTTAATTTTGATCCAACAGTTTACACTTATTTGATTGTTGTGCAGAACGAATCCGAATAAATTGTGCATATTCACGCAAATAATCAATTACAATGCTGAGCCGAAACGTGGCAATGGTCTAACACCGGTGACGATAATATATAAAAACGGCCAATTTCAAATTAAAAACCACCATTACGCAAGAATGGTTCAGTGCAAAAGGGGAAGGAAGAGAAAAAAATCAATGAGAATACAGAATATAATAGAAATTAAATAGCTGCCGCCGCACAATCAAAATACGATGGGGTCCCTTCCTACCAACAAAAAAGACGAAGAAGAGAAAAATATGGAACTATTGCCTGACAGTCACATGCCAGAGATTCAAAAAAAAAAAAAAAAACAAAAAAACGAGAACCTTTGAAACAAATTATAATAATAAAAAAAAAAACAACAATATACGGTTATGTTACCTCTTTCGCACTAATGACTGGTAATTAGATTGATAACATGTCCTTTTTTCATTTTCATATTTATGTTCGCACCATACCATTAGAATATATGTCATATCGGTATCATTGCGTATATTGCAGATATTTTTGGGATTGTTGGCTGTGGGCTCGAGATTGTAGATATTTCATATATATATACAATGTGTATATCATCACCATAAACCATCAACCATCAGCCGCCCAAACATTTCGGCCCAAACATCAACATTGATTCAATTCAATGAGTCAGTGATATGTGTCGCCATGCGTAAAACAATGATTTCGACATTTGCATGCCCAACTATACTTGATGGTTTACCATTTTGTCGTGTCCCACTCCTTCATAACATTCATTTCAATGAGAGAGTTTCATGCATGTTATTAATAAATATTTCAAAATGGATAATCACAAATGTCGTTGAATCCGTAAAAGAGTAAGTGTCGTTAAACTTTTTTTT
>GL501544.1:1332233-1351921 GCA_000149185.1 Mayetiola destructor
CGTAACTTAGCGATTAATATAGTATGCATCTGTGTAGACGATTAAAAGGGAAAAAATCAAACATTTGAACGGAAAATACATATTTTGTGCAAACTTCAAACATATATATATATATTTTTTTTTTCAAGAATGAATCAAATGGTAAACACAATCTTTTCATTCATTTTCTTTGTCTCGTTTTGTCAAACATCAAATTATGATAAGAATAGTAAAATTAAATAAATTCCTTTAAATCAATTCACATCAAATGACATTTGCAGCCACTTTCTTTGCTGTGCTGTAATTTTCATTTAATACATTTATCCTCTATCTATAGGGATGTTTTGTGGTTATAAAAGCAAGATACAAATCAGACTTTCTCGATTGAGGAGCAAATGATTCAATGAAAAATTAAATTTCTCCCTAAATGTGATGAATTATTTTCGATGTATTTTCCGTGTGATAATAATAACCAACTGGCAAAAAGGCTGAGAATGAATTTTTTTCGCGCTTATTAATATCAATTCTGGTTAATGTTGCTGATGGTAGATTGGGAGTAAATTTGGTAAATTTGATGAAAAAAAAACAAACGGTTTTTATAATTTCGAAAAATCATCCGTTTTTTTCTTTCATTTTTCATCAAATTGTTTTGTATTAGATCGAGGTCTAGATTTGGCTAACATTGTGAATAAGGCGTACAGCGTAAAAGCGTACATAAACATCATTCATTTCGATTTACATTTTATTTTTCCTCAATCGCAGCATGTTCATGTCATAAGGTATTTTTGGATTGTTTATATTTTGTGCCAGCATTCGAATGTCTACCCAAAGATTGCCCTAATTATTTCAAGTTCAACAATATTTTTGGTTTTCAAACCAATCAATCCTGCTGACCAAACGATTTGTATTTCGAATTGCACATGGAAAATGGATGGATGAAGTGGCCAAATGTCATTTAATCATTGACTTTTTTGGAATGTGCTCATAAATGTTATCGAATCAAATTCTTATTTTTTGCTTCTTTCATTTCATAAATCAATCATAAAGTCTTTGTAAGTTGCATATATAAAGCGAATTATATGCATTGCAGTCCAAAGAGCCGAAGCCAACAACAACAAAACAAACAAAAAAAAAACATTGAAAATACATTGAATTTTCAAGTCGTTTATAAATTTTAAAGATGTCGTCTTAAATCTTAATATAAATGTAGCCGTCAATCGATGTATGAATTTTTCCTTAGTTTTTATTTAACTCATTTTTTTGTTTGTTTGTTTGTTTGTTCGTTAAATATAAATCTTTCGTCGCATAAAATGCGTTTTAATCAAATTTGAATAATGAGAAATTTAGATCAAGTTCAAGCTGCAATAATGAATAATAAAGATTATAAGCTGTGTGCGCGTTTAACGCTATATTGCTCATCATTTTTTCTTTATTTTTTTCCTGTTTATTTTCATCTTTTGTAAACGAATGGCATGACATTGTGAATGGTGTCGACAATTGAGCCATATCATCTCATCGGCTGTTTCATTGAAAAATAAGTGTTTTTTTTTCAGAACTTTTTTTTGGTTTTGAATTAATTACGATAATGACAGTTACGTCTTCATAAATTATTCAATTTATGCAACATATTGGGAAAAACAACTGATTTAAACTGAGCCCCAATTTACCTTTAGACACTTTCGAATTTTGATTAATTGAAAAAAAAAAAAAGAATCTATTGAAAGTTCCAACAATAACCGACACAATTTCCAGTGATTAAGGAAATAGAACTCGGTCAGACATTCATTTATTTCGATGAAATTCAACCCAAAGCAAAAATAAGAATCCAAATATAAATAGGAAAGGCCTTCAGGTATCCGATATCAAATTCTATTTTTACCGAATTTGAGATTTTTCGAAAAAAATTTTGCGATTTCATTCTATTGCTTTGGAAAAAGTATACAGTATACACAGGTGACCTGAGTGAAAATGCTAAAATTAAAATCGAATCCGATGTCTGTTTATGCCTGTTCTAAGCTATTCTAACTTTATTCACTTTCAATTTTGACGCAACTGTTTGTGCTGTGTGTTTACATAGCGAAATGTTGTTTGTTGTTTTTTTTTTCTTTTGCTTCCTTCATACGCGTCATACATAAGCGCTACGTCAAGGTGAACCGAAAAAATCTCACTTGCAATCGGACCAAAACCCAAAAAATGTTCCGCTTTGTAAATAGACAAAAAAAAAAAAATAAAAATAATCGCGTGTGTCCGCATGGGTTTTCGCAAAACTGTGCTACAAAATGAGATGCGTTTCAAATGCGAAAATTGCAATCGTTCTTCGCATCATTGCGTCAGTTTGCTGCTACACATTCCTCTCGATGTTGACAACGAATACAAAAATAGACAAGATAGACAGAAGGATGATGAAAGCGAACGGAATGTATAATGTTCACCGGAAAGGAATAAATCTACGAAATCGCTTCGAAAAGCAATGTATACAGTAAAAGGCAACTAGTAGAAGAAGATGCAAAAATGTTGAAAAAACGTGAAGCGGTTAAATATCGTTGCGTTTGAGTATTTATTTTTTTTTTCTTCTTTTCAAAATGGAACGGCAATAAATTTAATAAGTAGCTTCATATTTGTGGTGTGGTTTTGGTTTTGTTCTTTCATTGGAATGTGACTGCTGGCGGCATATATGATCGTAAATATTGGTCATCAAAGCGATTATAGTAATGCATAGAGGAAACAGATGAACACACTTGAAAAATTGTTATTTTTTGGATACTTGAAATTTTGGAAATATGAGAAACTGTTTGACCAAAAAAATTGAAATGATGTCGATACACTCACATCAATGAAATATGATCTTTTCGGTGGTACTCAAGCCAAGCCAAGTGACCGAGTCGTTTCGAGATTTCGTTCCCACATTTCTTCGTATGCCACTGAATACATATAAGCATTAACATAGTTCAAGAGCCTCTTCATGAGATGAGGACATTCCGGCCATAATAATAATTGTTATTATTCTCGGGAAATTTCAGTTTCCTTTTTGATTATACATGGTAAGAATTTGAAATGCGTAGCAACACAAAGATGTACAACTGAAAACAATAAACAATAAACTATAAAATAAATAAAACAAATAAATAATTTTAGAATTTCTTTTTCTTTTGATTTTTTTTTTTTTTTTCATTTTCAAAATTAAAATAATGTCCTCACATGGACATTTTTGATTTTATATATTTGTAATTATTCGATTGACAAACAGAATATTGAAAATTTATTACAAATTCTATGAACAATTTCTTTCATTCGGGATTATCAATGTTTTAAATTAAAAAGAAAAAAAAAATGTGACATTCGCTGGCCAAATCAATAACACAGAGTAACAATTGACTTAAGCAAACAGTTAAAAGAGGAAATGATTTAGCCAGCGGTTTAACTATACATACAAAATACAAGAGTTAACGGAAAGGAAAAAATTTAAGTGAATTTTTTTTCTTCTTTTTTTTCAAACAAAAATTAAATTAAAATATAAATAATTTCATCGTTGTGGCTATTTTTCATTAATAAATATAATAATTGGAGGCCGTCAATCAATTCGAAATGTGTGTGTGTGTGTGTTGTTTTTTTCTTCTTCTTTTTAATCTCAGCGCTGCTATTTCTCAATATTTGCATATAATTTATTATTCATAAACTTTATTTGTTATTAAGTAAATCAGATCGAAAGGAGGGAGATTCTTAATAAACGATAGTATGGCAAAAGATGACCTTCGTTAAAGATAACATTGGTTTTTTCAATCAATTCCAATTTCAAACGAAACAAATGGCATAAGACAATGAGAATCGCATTTTGTGAATTCGCCTTAAACAATCTGTGTTTTGTGATCGGATTTTTTTTTTTTTTTTGTCTTCTCATGTGAATTTAATTCGCTCAATTAAAATGGAATAAGTTTCGATCAATCGGTGATCGATTTGTTGGGTGACGGTCGGCTCAAATCTGCCATCACACATAATTGGACACCATACCAATTTTAACGATAGACCATTTTCTTTATGAATAGAATAATTAAAACATATTTATACATGTAATGTTGGAAGGATAGTAAATAATATTCGAAACATTTCAATTTTAATTGGGTAATTATTTTTCCTTTTTTTTCTCTTTTAAGAATTTTTCATTGTTGTTTTTGTGTTTATTTTCTTTACATATTAAGTAAGAATCTCACAAACATCAATCTCAATTTTGACAACAGAAAATAAATTCAACTTTATGGATCCCGTATTTTAGTTTCCAATGGTCGATGACAGAAAGCGACAATGATGGCTCACCGTTCACATCTTTGAAAATTGGTGGCATCCGATATGTCGATGTGTCAATGGCATTGCATTGGCTTCATTGATGTGGTGTGTGATGATCGGAATTTTAAACACATTGTTCATTGCTTAAATATCACAACGGAGACACATTAATCGTAATATGTGATATATGCATAGTCACTTAATGTGATTAGCTAAATCATTGCTCAATTTAAATCGCTACTAATCCGCCCTGTCAATCCATTTCACTAAATATAATCGCGCCATTCGATGTTCGGATGTTCGACGATTCAATAAAATCAATAAAATTTTCACTATTCTACATATAAATCGCCTGCCAAACCAAATCTATTCGTTCTGTCTAATCTTTTTCTTTTCTTTTTTTTTTTTTTTTTAATTCATATGGGCGGCCATTGCCATTGGATCAATTTTGTATTCAATTTTTTTTTCTTTCTCATTTTGGAAAAAGTTAAAATGAAATTATCTTCAATATAACATAAATTAGTAGAAGGATTGGGTAATACATCAAACACGCACACACACATCGCCTTATTGGAGTTTGCATAAGTTATTTCGAGCGTTATTTAGGTGTTGTTGCTGGATGTGTTTATCTCTTACTGTGTATTTATAAGTATTTTTGTGGTGTATTTAATGTTGCATTTTGGAGGTGCATGTGCTGTGTATCTGGTGTGTGTGTGTGTGCGTGTGTGTGTGTATCGGGTTGGATTTGGTGTAGTATGTGAATAGTTTTGTTTTTTTTTGAAGTTTGTAGTTGAAGTTGTAATTAATAATTTATTGCGACTGCGGATCACATTGCAATAATCGAACAATTGATGGATCACTTTTTGCACCTTCGATAAATTCCTCCAAACTCAGTTTGCCATCTTTATTTTTATCCATTTGACGGAATATTTTATCGGTACGCTTTTCGGGTGTACTTTCATCTTCGGGCATTTTCATAACCGAACCAACCATTTTATAAATAGCCTAATTGAAAAAAAAAACAATGAAAAAAACAAAGAAAAACAAGTGAAATAAGAATAAAGCAAATGTCAATGAAATTTGTATTTCATTTAAAACATCTTATAACAACTTAATACTTACAGTCACAATTTCGAGCATTTCTTGCCGGGATATATAGCCATTGCCATCTAAATCGTACATTGAAAAGGCCCATTTCAATTTTTGTTCCAATTTACCTCTGGACGTAACACTAAGCGCGCATAAAAACTCTCGAAAATCAATGGTACCATCACCATTTGCATCGAACGTTCGAAATACATGCTCAGCAAACTGTTGCACCGAAATAATTATAAATACAAAAATTGACAAAATTTACTATAGATTCAATTCGATTTAATCTTTTAATCTTTTAATCAATTTGACTGATGAAAATACTATTAAATACTACCAATTTAAAATGGAAGCTTCATCTATCGCTATGTTTATGTCATTTCATTTACCTTGCTTGCATCACCATACGGAAAAAAATTGCCATAAATTTTTTTGAATTCTTCAACCGATAAATGTCCACTTGGGCAGTCTTTTAAAAATCCTTTATACCATTCTTGAATTTCGGCATCTGATTGAAAAAATAAAAAAAATTAATGGTAAAAAGTAATTTATTCATCACCGAAACACTTACCAGTGAATTCTGTATTTTGTTTTAAATCTTCTAACACTTCTGGTTTAAGTTTGCTATTTTGTTTGCCCATGATGAGATTCTAGATTTGTTTATGTGTGGGTGTGTGTGTGTGTGTGTTTTGTTTTCTAATTTTATTATTTGATAAAAATAATGGTGTGAATAATAATGTGCGCTCCTTGAATTCTTTTGATTTTTTTGTTTTGTTTTTGTTTCAGCTAAAACGAAATCAATTGAAATTTAATGTTAAAAATATTTTTTTCATCGATGAAATCGATGAAATTCCGATGAAATTGAACCTAAACGATAAATAATTGGCTGCTGCTTAGACTGTTCTTTTGATTCAAATGTTCCTTGTGTTCTGTATATAGTTTAGCTTATTAGTGTTCATTCGTTAGCTAAAAATTCATGAAAATACCTGCGAATAAGAGAAAGAAGAAAATTTCTTAATATTTTTCTTGAAAATAATTAATTATTATTTCATTGATTAAAATTATACAATAGATATATATATATATATATAATGAAATTGTTAATAAAATTATAATTGATAAATGATGAAGAATTTCAAGCCAATTCTAAATCTATCGAAAATTAAAATTCCGAAATGATTTGTTTGTTTGTTTGTTTTTTGTTTTTTTTTGTTGATGTATTTAATTTTATTATTAATTCAGTAGGCTAAATTTTTGAGTAAATTTTTTGTTTCATGACTTTCCGCTCGATTTCCATATTTCGGACAACCACAATTCGTTAAAATAATATCGATAATGGTAAAATACTACGCTATTTATCGCATTTATGCAATAAACTACAAAATAATAGTTCAACATTAAATATTTTTTTTTGATATTAAGATGGCAAAAAATAAAAATCGATTTTCTATTTTTTGTTTCGGTATTAATTTTAATCGAATTGTGATTGTTTGATACATTGAATTATGGCCAATATGCCGAATTTTTTTATCTAGATGACAAAATTCATTCTCATCGAGAAGAATTCGATCAATTAAAAATTGAAACACGACACATTTACATAGCCATCCATTACAAGGAGAATAAACGATAAAGAATAATAATAATAATATTCATATCAATAAATACATAATTTAATCATTTATTTTTCTATCAAAGTGATGAATGCTCTTTTGGTCACTTTCCTGTTCCGAATACTATTAAATTTTTTCATCGCATTTTCGATTCATGGTTGGTTTTTTCTCATTAATTTTTTTTTTTGTCCTTTGGAATTTGAAAAATGTCCTGAAACTGATTTACAAATTTGCTCTCGGAAAATAATCATTTGCACATATCGTTCATCCGTATCCTTTTTCCAATTCTCTCTCTCTCTCTCTCTCTCTGTATTTTTCACATTAAGCACAATATATTTTGTCATTATTTTGCTGTGTTTTTTTTTCTGTGTGTGTGTGTGTTCTTTCGTTCATTCTCTGTTCAAGTCAATAGAGCGAACCGTTGTGTTTTTTCTGTGAATTGTTTTTTTTTTGAATCTTTTGCTTAAACTGAACTCGGCTTGATTTTTAAATAAATAATACATTTATTTTATTGATGACTTTATTGACGGAGCCCAAATAAAAAATAAATGACCACGTCGAAGTGAAATTTACTCATCAATGACGACGACACATTGAATTGAATTGAATTGAAATAGTTGATAATGACATATTCATTTTTATTTTGCTGTCGGTCGCATGTTGCCTGTTGTGATTGTTGTTGTCCTGATAATAATTATATTTATTTGAAATACAATTTCGAATGCTAATTGTTGGCCAATTATTTATCATTATCTTTATATTTATTGTTATTGACGTTTTCGTTTTGGATTTGTGTTGATTGGTGTCGATGAAGTGTAGATGACAAATTAAAATTTATATTCAATAGCAATCATAATCGCATTAATATGCATAAAATCTGAAATATTATTTTCGTCTGATTACAGTTGTACATATATTATGTAGAAAATAAATGTGACAAATTTGCCCAGAACTGTCAAAAATTACTATTGCGAATCAATGTGTGCATATATAAATAATATTTTTCTTTTTCTTTTTTTTTTCTTCTTTAATTTCCTTTTTTTTCGTTTTCGTCTCTTGGTGTTCATTTTGCTTGATTGAAACGGTCGTCTTCATTATTAGTATTTATAATAATTCAATGCAATGCTTGCAATTTTTCTTCTTTTTTTTTTTCTTGCGGCAATTATCAATTTAACTCTTTTTGAGTATGAATTTTATGAATCTGGATGGCCGACAGCCTAATATTTAAAATTGAAGAATTTTCAGAAATAATTGGCAGCAATATTAATTTTTCATTTGCTTGCATTTACTTTGCCAGGCAGTGTTGTCTTTAATTCAACGATAAATCAGTAAAATTTGCCTTTGAAATATCTCACAATATCAACCATCAACCCATACAAATGTTGAATTTGTGCCAATTTTGCGATTCATAAATTTGCAATTATGTGAATCGACGCATAAATTTGGTAATTTTTTTTTTTTTTTTTGAAAATTTGAACAAACAATTAAATGAAATGAAAATCAAGTATACAATTAGCCAAAAATTGGCTAATTTGGAAATGTGTGTATTTTCAAGAATTTTTATTGAATTATTAGTATTTATTTGCACACAGTTTACTGTGCCCCCATTTTCTTTTTCTTTCGATTTTTTTCCCCAGTTTCGCTTGTCAATTTGTCTGGAATGCATTAAAATTAATTCTTATATTTGTAATTTTTGTCGTCGATTTGGTTTTTTTTTGTTGTGATCTTTGTGTCGATTTTTCCCCTTCTTTTTTTTTCTATTTTCATTTCCAATTTCTTTTATTTTGTAAGGTATTCACTATGCACACGTATTAACATACATGCTTTATGCTCATTGGCTTTAACATTCAATGAAAAGAATACTCTCACTCAATGTTTCGATTAATTTACTGCATCTTATTTAACTAATTTATTGATGTGATCCATTTAATGGATGGTTTTAGTTTTTTTTTTCGATTTTCTTTTTTCTTGAATTTTTATCTTGTATGCGCGTGAACTCTACAAATTATACAGACACACAATGAATAAACTTACGACACATATACATTCACACAATAGTGCGTAGGCTATTCTCCAAATTCAGCGGTAGGTAAATGTTTAATTGAAATGGCTCAGCCGTAGCGTCTTCTCTAATTAAGTAAAACTTATTACATCATTCTTTGTGTTTCGTTTCAGTTCCCAATTTTGATTCGAGAAAATCAATTATTCCAATTTCGATTCGATCAATAAATAAAGGGTTTCGTATAAGCTCTCGCTGGTGACGCCAGTTAATTGGAATAGCGTTACGGATGAGCCATCATTATTTCTCTTTTTCTCCGTATTTTGTTTTTCTTTTTCTTCTTCCTTTTTGGACTTTGCTCCTTAGTCTGTGTTTGCTATAAATTTTTTATATATTGTAAATGAATAAATTGGTAATAAAACGGTCTGTGCTACATTTGCAGAGGAAAACTTGATATGTAAATGGCCAAAAAACGAGAGTGCGACTGAATGAGAATGTTTCTTTTTTTTTCACACGGAAATGATTTTTATTGTTGAAAAAATTGTGCAAAGATCATCAATGTTCATTAAATGTTTGAAAAAACGTTGACAGGACTTTTTGCTCCTTTTTTTTCTTTAATTTTTTTTTTTTTTTTTTTTGTTATTTTTTTCTTTTTTCCTATTCATAATAATAAATAGTAAATGATTATAATAAGTCAGAAATTCACTTCTTTTTTTTTTTTTCATTTATTCATAAGATCAAATTGTTCCGATATTAATGTTGATAAGTCAAGAAGAAAAAAAAAATGGTTTTTGCCTCTAAATATCATAATATAGTTTAGTAGAAATGGTGGTGGCATGAGAGGAAGTTTTGTTTATTTGTATTTGTTTTTTTTTTTCATCGTTTTTGAAAAATATTAAATTGCATCAAAATGGTTCAGTGTATAATGTATAATATACTACCATTAGATTTTAAGTTAAGGTTTTGCCGAGGACTTTGCGAGGAATTGAAATGTAAATGTTGAAAGTACAAAGAAGCGCACAAAAATACGCCACAAAATAGTTGGTAACTACTCTCAAATTTGCTTATTTTGCCAGAAAGTGTTCAAATATAAACTTGTACAACTATAAGAACATCTTTAGCACCGCATCAAATGAGTCTCTTTTAATCAGCTGTTGCAAGACGTTCAATATCCTCCTCCCTCCCCCCTCCCCCCAAAAAGTTTCAATTTTTCCATGGAAAACGAATATTCATAGAAATTCCGGATAAACAGCGAAATTCAAACCTTAAATTCACTTGTGTACTTGATCTTGTGTTATTTTCAATATATTTAGTTTGTTACTTTTTTCCAGAAAAAAAAAAGAGAAAAAATATTCCATTTTAACCGATGAACTGTGTCGATTATTATTTTTTCGGTTCCATCCGATCACCCACGATGCAACAACGTGCGGAAAATACACATTCTTGTTTGTTTTCGATGTAAATCGATTTTCGTGTTTTTTACTCTTTCTTTTCGCTTTCGCCTTCTCTCTCTCTCTCTCTCTCTCACTCTTTCACATCCATTTTTGTGTCCTTTTCGTGGTTCATTAAAATGAATTTTGTATTCGATGGTTTTTGTTTCTGTATTGAGCACAACGAGTATATTCAATATCAAAATTAGAATCCATTGTTAATTCAATCGGTTCTGAAATTCATGAATTGAACCATTCATTTATTTATTTTATAGGTTTCTTTTTTTCTATCATTCTTGATATGTTTAACATTGGCTTCGACCATGGTTGAAGGTGTACACAGTTTCCTGTGTGTGTGTGTGTGTATGTGTGTGTGGCCATGAGCCGAATTCAGATCGAATCAATTTCAATTTAAACTGAAGCGAAATGAAACAGAAACACAAACACAAAATAAAATGAATGTGGCACACTCAAGATTCAATTGACCGATGAATAAATTTTGTTTGGAATTTACGACTGCCGGCGCAATTGAAATGTTCGACATGTGACCAAAGTAGAGAGCTGAAGAAAAAAACACACAGAGCAACACAACAAATGTTGAGTTATTTACGATGATTCAACACATTTTTTGACTCGATATTTAATAATTAATTAACCGAAAGCTAACACAAAACGCTTGTCTATGGCAAAACTAAATACAGTTGCTTTTTGAGTGGATTTTTTTCGATTCGCTCGTCATTCAATCTTTTTGAACAAAGTCCAACGAGAACGATATTGATTCACTGGAGGGCATCGCATATCGATTAGAATGACAATTTATCATTATAGTTTTTGTTTGATTTGGAATGCGACAAACGCGAGTTATAAGTCTCGATTGTTTATTTGTTTTGTTGAGAGTAACTTCTGAATAGTCAAATTTCAAATCGTTCAAAAATGTTCATTTTTTTAGCTGCGGCTTACGTTTTCAGCATCGCACCCATTTTTGCTACTGCACAATCCAATAAAGTGGATTCGGTTCAACGAATGTTCCTTCTGCCGTAGCTATTTTTTTTTTTTTTTTTGCTTTAAAATTTCGCAAACGAAACGATGTGTTAATGCCTAATACCAGTAGCAACGAGCATTCTTATGATTTTTAATTGAATCAAACATGTGAATGCCTTGCAACCATGGAAGCTGGATGAACAAATGTGATTATGATGAGAATGAAATGTTTGTGATATTTTGATGTTCACAGTACACCAATCCGTTGACGTCGACATGTGCGTTCCGAAGATTCAAAGTACATATATTTGTGTTACGATTTACAGTATAAATGGCAGCTTTGATTGTAATTGGAATTTTTTTTGTTTTTTTTTCACCATATTTGTGATGCATAACAAACGTTTGCCATTTCCGTTGAATTTGTCATCACTTGAATAATTCCTTGTTCTTCTTCCTTTTCAGGTACTTTCGATATTCAGATAACAATTTACGAATTGTGTGGATACAAGATGATGACAAGAGCCAGCTCAACTAGAAGCTGCTGTTCGATAACAAAAATTAATGCAAATGCAAATATTGCTTTAAGTGGTACCAAGCTTATGAAGTGGCTTTTGCGGAAAATGAAATTTCACAAAGAAATGCATAAGTATAACCAGAAACATGTACACTAATTGAGAACCAACATCGTCTCATTCAATTTGACTGAGTATTGAGTTGATTTGATACTTCATGCGCTAACGATAATAAAATCGGTTGATTCAATTTTCATTGCACAAATATCAGATATTTTGGTCTCGAATTTGTCTGTGTGTGTGTGTTGTGTGTGTGTTCAGTGTGCAGTGTGTTCAATAGTTAATTTGATATAAATTCTTTGGCATTTACCCCTTCCAGTTCAGTTCGTCTAGTCGTTCTTCGACTTTTCAGGCATGAATTGCTTCGTTTCCATTTCCTAATGCAATTTTGGAAATCTAAACACATTTTCGTAAGGGGAAATGGGGGCAAATAGCATTGAGCAAATTCATTAAATTCGAGTTTGCTTTGCTATTTAATATTTCAATTTTTTTAATTATACAAATTCCAAAGGGTCAAAGTAGCTGGTGTTATTTGCTCTGACTTAAGATTTGTGTTGTGCTTTTTTTTCATTCTTTCTTTCTTTCGTTTTATGTTTTTCTACGTCACTCCAAATTCCAAACTAATTATCCAGATTTATTTTATGAGAACATGATGATTGTTCATTGTGAATTCCCCGTTTTCTGCAAATATTTTTTTTCTCATTTTATTTGAACATTAATGAATCGGAGCGTTCGAAAACGAATACATAATATTTAGTTCACGCGTTTGCATAAATTTGAACTATTTAGGTTGAAACAAGGGCTTTTTCCAGTGCAATTTTATTTTCTTCATGACACATTTTCATAAATAGTTTTCATTCGAGCCAAATATTTGTGAAGGCCTATTTCCTTAAACGAAAAAGTCTTACTTTTTTTTTTTTTTTGACATTTCCTTCATATCGATAGAAAATTTAAAAAAAAAATCCTTTTTTTTTTTGCGGGATTTGTCCATATGCCTACATTATTAAGTTTATTATGAAATTGAAATCCGTGTGAAGATTGTATCAGTTGCGTGTATTTTTGTTTGTTTGTAAGAATTCATTTTTCTTTGGTTTTTTTTTTTCATTTTATTTTATTGTTTTTTTTTTGTTTTTTTTTCTTTTTTGCTAAATTTAAATAGTATAAAAATAGAGAATAAAATTATTATTGAATAATCTGCGGTTCAAAAGGTCACTATTTCCTTCAGTTTTGGAACTCCATTTGTGCACACAGACGACAATAATATTTTTTTTTTTCGAAAGTAATCGATGTAATGGTGACAGTTCACCAAAAACTGTCAACCCAAAAAAATACTATTGCAAATATCTATGTGTGTGTGTGTCTGTGGATGTATTTCTTAGGAGAATTTTTAGTTACCCATTGAGCCAGAAAAAAAAAAGATTTTATTTTGTTGCATTATGCTAAAGCAGCGGAGATTCTACGTTTGAATTACTACGCAATTGGCCAATTTAGCGCAAAAAATGCTACAACAATCATTTGCTTGTATTTCAACATTGGACAACGGTCTATTGCGAAGTTTCTTTCGTTTTCGTTATCATTCAATTTTTTCTTCATCAATTTTTCGTAAAAGAGGAATGCAAACATGACAACAACAACAGCAAAAAAAAAAACAAAAAAAAATTGAAAGGATATGATTTGAAAGAATCGAGTTTCATTAGACCAGTTCAAAAGCTGCCACTTATAAATGTTTTGTCGATAAGTTTGCCGGTCATTGTGTAAATATTGTACACACTAATGGATTTTCGTGGCATCTTTTCACCAAACATTCATCTTCATTTTTCACTGGATTACATTGCATGCAAAAGAATAATCTCATTTTTTTTATTTTTTTTCATCATCTCTTGTTCATACAGAGCAAAATGGATTGCGAAAAGCTCTGTGGCCAAAATAATGCTATTCAAGTCGATTAATTTGAGAAAATATCAACAACATAAACAACAGAAAGAAAAAAAGTGCCAAATTCCGATCAACGGCCCGCTTCCAAACGCAATGTTTTCAATTTCATTCGATTCGTCATAATAAATGCTAATGGTTTCTGAAACAAAGTTGGTAAAATAATAATCGCCCATTCGCTTATTTGTTATTAGAGATATTGGTAATATGTGCAGCAGGGCCATGAGCCATAATAAAAGTAATTCTTCCATTATTCATCTTTTTGAGAGCTATTTGTTAGTTTCAAGTATAAACGATGGAAATGGAATCATTCATGGTTCATGATATATGCCCCAACCGGCGTAACGTCAAAAAATAAAAAAAATCTCATTTCCGTTTCACTTTCAGCACAACCATTGAATATCATCATAAGTGAAGAACAGCTTTTGGATTTCCATGTTTTAATCATTCATTTTATTCTGTAATATGAATTGGGCATTCACAGTTGTTGCTTTTTTTGTTTTTCGCTTATTTTCACATGGCCTCACGATTGTGTTGAATGTTATACACAGAATCGATTATCTTTTTACGAGGTGGATCTCGATTGATGTACCGATTGATATGGTGATTTTTTGTTTTTGTTTTTTCGAAACGAAAGCAATCAACGAAAGAAAAACTAAAACTTTATCTATGAATCTATGCGAAACCTTTTTCATTTCAACAAATGAAGCATCTATTTTGTGTGTTTCGGAATCAAACAGAAAGATCAAATCCCATTATTATTATTATTACAATTATCATAAATGTTCGAAATTAATGTTGATTTTGGCAAATAAACTTGTGTGTGAGTCATATAATAATAATGGTGCACCATTTACCATAAAATGTTACAAGCATTTATTGCACGCATTTACTATCCAACACACGATAAAATAATAATGATGGAAATTTCGGCGAAAACAAAAACATATAATTCTTTTCGAAGTTTCTTTTTTGAGCATAAAACGATTGATTTTCCGGGAAATTTTAGCATTTTTCCTCTGGCTGAATTGCCAACAATTTGCATAGAAATAATTAATAAAATTATTTACTGCTGTATAATGCAAACGAAGAGAAAAAAAAAGAAAATTGAATGCAATACAATAACCGGATGAATTCATAAAAAAAAAAAAATTTAATGAAGCATTTGCCATTTATGTGAGCTAAAGGAGAAAAGAAATGTGTGTGTGTGTGTGAAAGAGGATTTTCTCCCATACTAAACAAAATGACCATCGTTGATTGATTGTCTCTGTGTTTCGTCTTTTAGATTGCCTTAGATGGATTAAAGGCGAAACGTTTACACGCAAATGGCATCTTGAAGATCAATGTCTGTTGTTTGTTGTTTCGGTAAACATTTCCATTATAAATGAATGCTTCATTTTTGAGATTGTCAGCCAGCTCTCAAAGCATCTCTCATTCGAATCATTTTTATTAATGTGTCTGCGTTGGAGAAAATTTAAGCTCAATATATTTGTGACTTCAATATTATGCATATTACAAAACATCACATAAATTTGCCTAATTAATAAATGACAAATTTCTACCATCACATTAATTAAAATGAACATTTTCGAGCCGCCTTGAAAACTGATAACACACACACACACACACACAAGCGATTCATGTGCACGTATTTTATTAGCCGATTAATTGTGCATGGCAACAAAATTTACTACAATTTAATTTAATTAAATCCTTATATTTTCGGTCATGCGGTGTAAATGAAAAAAAAAAGAATCGGCTTTGCTTTTCTTCATTCATATTAAACGCCATTCGGGCGTCTCCAATCTCTTGGGCCAATTACTTTTAACATTTATCTTGCTTCCGTCGGTCGATTTTGATCGACTATCTTTTGCCATACATATTATCCATTGTATGCAAAATGATGAATGCAATGCCAGCATGGCTCGAAAGGAAATCCGACTGATTTAATGTAATTTGTTATTACTCTATGTGTCGAATGATACCGCCATTTACCGATATCATCATAATTCTCTTCGGATACAATTAATTTAGCATTGGCTTTACGCATTGTAAATTTGATTTTTTCTTTAGGTCACACACAACTCAATTCACATCGCAATCTTATTGAATCACACATATTTACGAAAATATATATATAGAATCGAATTTCGATTATGCCGAAACAGAGAACAACATTGTTTTTGGAGAACATATGGTAGCTGAAGCCAAACATGAAAAATAGATTCATTCAACCGCATATCATCATTTTGCATTTTTTTTTTTGTTCACTTTTCGCATTCGATTTTTATCAAAAAGAGATTTTTTCACTCAAAAAATTCGGACAAAAAAAAGAAAAAATTCACATTCATAGGCCACATTCAAAAATTTTTTGAATTTAAATACGAAAAGTTTTCTTCCAATTCGCAAACTTTATTGGCTCATGTTTTTTTAGTGGATATTTTTATCCCAAATGGTTTTTGTTTTGGTGTGAATTGTTGTTGTTGTTGTTGTTGTTGTTGTTGTTGTTATTATTGAAAGTTTGCATATGTCGTTTACGTTGTTTTTCTCATGTACGAATTGTTTCATATTCAACAACCGAAACCATTTTCATTTTTGCATACACACACACCACACCAAAAGCTACTGTGTGTGTGTGTTTGTGTCTTTGTTTTAAACTTTTGGATTTTGAATATTCCATTATAATACACAACAGCATGTGTATCATCCGTTTAAACGTAACAGTCCAATCGGTAAAGTTAAGTTAATTGCATCATTCGTTTCTCTGAAAAAAAAAAAAAACATTTGGCTGTTATTTTCGGAAATTTTTCCAAATACGTTTATGGTTGGCTTGAAGTGAATTTAAAACATCATTGGTTTAGCTGTTTGTGTTTTTCGTTTTTTTCGAATGTACGTTGTTTCGGCTCTTCGGGGAATATTGATTTGGTAAACATTAAAAATGAGTTTCGTTTATTTGCATGAAGATTTCTCAGTTTTAATCTCATTTTCTTTTCTTCTTCCGTTTCATTCATTTCTTTTGCCAAATTTCTACCAAAGCGACACGCAAAATATGCTCAAATACAAGTTTCTTATGTATGTTGCGTTGGGATATCTTTCTTTTTTTATATCTGTGAGATGAAATACGAATTAGAATTTTTTTCAAATTTTTATTTTATTTTTTCTTTGGCAGTAAATCATTTTTGAAACGATTTTTCATCGTTTGGATTCGAATGAAAGCTCATTTGTTTATTCACTGAACTGATAATCTTTGACCGTTATCTTCAATGAATTTTGTTATGAATTTTATGAATCATCATCGCTTAGCTGAGGCCTATCCTCATTAATGGATTCAGTTTTGTTCTTGATTTTCCACTTTTTTTTTCTTATCTCATTTTCTGGCACACATTCTTTACTTTCATTTTGTTTTTTCTTTTGCTCCATTTTTTCTATGTTTGCAATTAGGAATTGTAGTGCTGCTGTTCTTTTTACAAAACTTTATTTAATTAGCCAGTTCATTTGGGGAGATGGTAAATAAGGGAATAAATGAAATTTCAACCAAATTATCCACCATATTAAGCCAATGTTCTGTTCATGGTTTATTTGTATTATTTCTAATGTTCTATGCCGACAGACCATTTTGCCAACAATTAGATCAAAATCATATCATGAATAAGCGTTTGCTATCGCGCAAACTGTGACTGACTCAATATGAAAAAAAAAAACAACGAAAGATTCAAAATTTAAATTATTATTTTCACGGTTTGGCAATAAATTTTCGTTCTGTTATGGAACTAATGAAACTCGATTTACATTCAAACATGCATACACCCGCACATGGCATCATCATTGGCATTTATTTCACGCATTTACGTGAACGACATGCTCATCATTTTTCTTTTATCTTTCTGCATCATTTTCTACCTTATTAAGTTTATAAATTTTCTAATATTTAACTAGTGATTGTATTTGTTTCATATTTTGTTTCCCTGTGCAATGTTTGTCTAATAGAGTGCTTTCTTTGATCCATTCATTGTGTTGATTTTGTTTAAAAATAAAAATTTGTTTTTTGTCCGTGATTGATGATTGTGAATCGGGTTTCGTTTATTCATTCCCGGTATAAGTCAGTTCATTATCCAGAATTATAATCTTGATATTTAAAAAATATTTTATTTTAATTTTGATGAATGTATATTGATGTCACAGTTTTACGCAAAATTTCAGTTATAAGAAACGCAAGTGGTGCTTAATTTTGCTAAATGCAAAACATTCACTGCACACAAACATCAAGCCGTGCATTTACAATTGTTCCAACATCGAAAAATTCATAAATGACAATAAAACCGATGCGGAATGCGATGAACAGACGTATGCGTGAGGCTCCAAAAATTGTTCAAGTGCTGACCATCATCAATCATAATTAAACAGTCCATAAAAACTGAAATTTTATTTTTTTTTTTCATTTATGGTCAAACGGTATACACTTTCTACTGATGTGCGAAAAGTGTTGCTTTTAATTATGTTGCATCACATGTGTAAGGTGTATACGCTGTACATGTGGCCAATGAGCTTTTTTGCTGTTAAAGGCGACGTTCACGTTCAACGCTTATAATTACTAAAAGTTTTTTCCAATTTGAATGTGTGATATGGTGCAAATGCTATCATCGTAACCGCACTGGTACAATGCATTAAGTTGATTTTTGAAATTACGAGCATGATGTTTCAGTGTCGCTCATTTTGTGTGTTGGGTTTTTGTACGTTTGAACAGTTTCTATGGCCCAAAATTCCGAGAGAAAAAAAAACCAAACATTATGCAATCGAACGCAACACACATTTGATCTGAATAAATCCAAAAACCCGTTTTTCATCCAACAAATTGTGCCATTTTCAATTCGCATCTATTTAAATGACATAAACGACAAATGAATCACAAACAATATGCTGAATTGTATTCAGTCATATTTACTTTGTTTGCTTACGACAATACAGTCAATAGCATGAGATGGCCATTATATCGAGATTGTTTGGATTTTGGATTGCCCGAAATGAAGAGCACAAATTATGAACGCATATTTTTTTTTTTTTGCAATCGAATAAACAGATTGCACACGCAATCCCAAATCACTCAATTTCGGGTCGATTATGTTATGAACAGTAATATGAAGCAGCAATATGCAGGCTGTTAACAACATCAACGATCTATGAATATTTTTCGGAACATTTTGCGACAATTTTTCAAGCCACAAAACCATTGGCAAATTGTCAATAGCCGGTAACGTTTTCATTATCATTGGAAATATTCATGTGCACGAATACAAAGACACATAATAAATGAGGCCAGCCATCAAATTGTTTGTGTGTGTATGTGTGTTTCGAACTCTCATCTATTTATCACAATGACACAATTGAGAAAAATAAAAAAAAAGAAAATAAAAGGAAAATTAGACAAAATCTATTGGTGGGAGATTTTCATGATGGATTTCCATTCGTAAAATGCTTTTTGGTTATGATGAAACAAATATTGCATTTCGACACAAATGCCCTAAATGCATTACCATACACAATACATGGCGATGAAATTCAGTCGACTGTATGGGACATTTGTTTAACTGTGGTTTTTTCCCGAATGAAATGAGACCAAATATCGATGCGATCATTGATGAACGTTTGCCAGATGTCTATTCTCTGTGTTAATCATTTTGAATAAATATTTTGAGTTAAATTAGTCGATTATAGATAAGCTCACCTCGATTATATCAAATCCCTATTCGGACTATTCTGTTCCCTCACAATCTTTTTTCTTTTGTTTTTGTTTTTTTTTTTTTTTTGGTTT
>GL501544.1:1373839-1385606 GCA_000149185.1 Mayetiola destructor
TTGATCATCTTATTTGTAATAACAGAAAGAGATCAAAAGCAGGGCATGAATGTGACAGCGAACAAAAATAATAACAATAACAAGTAACAAGTAAACGAGCAAGTAAACGATCGAATGAGCAGCCCAACAGACAGAAACAATGAAATAATGCGAAAGTTTTATGAAAGGAGTAGTGCAACAAAGATTAAATATCATAATAGGTGTGGGAACTGTCATTGGGAAAGGACAATATGTAGGTTTAATATGAAAATACGAAAATAAACAAACAAACAAACAAAAAAAACCCAAAGAAACTGAAGATGATTCTGTGTTTGCCTGTTCGGGAATGGGAAATGACATAATTTTCTGAATGCACTCGAAACGAATGTCATACATTGCTGAGTTGGGAGAAAATGGAATATGGGCAAACGAAGCGGAAGAGACTGAGATAATGAGAGTGGCAGTGCGTCGATGGGTTCGGCTGTGTGAGAATGGTGCAGAAAAAACCAGCAACATACTTTTCAAGCCATCAGCACAATTGGAACAGCTTAAATGGAATAGCATCGATGGTATGCAATGCAGCTGTGTACGGAACAATTTACCTTTATGAAAAATGTGTTGATTCTCCGATATACGATGGCACAGAAATTATTTATAGAGCGAAAGAGAAATAGCGAACAAAAATTCGAACAAAACTAGAAAATAACCAGAAGAGATGAACTGGATAAAACTAACAGCGAAGCGAACAATAGAAAACATTCAGTAGATTAAAAAAAAAATGTAATGAATCGATTTAATTGTTCAAAATACTATAAATGGAATCGTGATAAGGATTCCACATTGATTCGTTCTGATTAATGGAGAGAAAAAAAAAATAAATTTGCATTTTTTGAACTGTATGGTTGGAATGAGGGATAGAGCTGACTTGAGTGCTGTGGTTACTTGTAGCAAAAAAAACTATAATGACAAACAAAAAAAAGTTGATAAGTCAAACAAACTAAATGAACATGAATTGTGTGCCATTGAAGTTGTTTGTTGACATTTTTGTTCTCTATATTATTTTTTTTGCCATTGCAGTTAAACAGATGCATATCGAGCGTGCTTGCTCATTCTTTTATCTTTTTTTTTTTGTTGCCTCCTTGAATACTGTGGTGATGACACTGGGTGAATTTGTATTGTTGTTCGCTAATTCAGTACATGTTTGTCGAATGAAAACAATTCCATGAACTGATGATGAACGAATGAACTCTGAATATTTGTATTGTGAAAAGGTGCACATGTCAGACTTATCGCTTACAGGCAGATAATCAAAAAGCTATAAATATCTGTAAAATGTGAATGATTTTGGTTGATGGTCACACATTTAATGAACACATCGTAGCATTTAGCCAGCCATTGTGACGGACTGAGCCTCTTGTAAGCCCATAGAATCACCAATATTCATTTGTTTAAACCAAAATGAGCAACATAGAATTCATTGTCAATGTGGATGATTTCGCGAATTTGATAACCGATGCAAAATGAAAGCACCTTAATTGAATTGAATTTGGATTTGGAAACGGGGGAAAAAGAGAGAAATGAAATGAATCATTAAATAGTTGGTTTTATGTATTTCATCACATTTTATAGCATTCATTTATCACAATGTGTCGTTGCTAATTTTAGTTTCAGTCGTCAACAAAAACTACCCATTTTTCATTCTATTCCCATTTATAGAAATCAGTCAAATGCCGTGCAATCTGGATAATAGACCATTGAAATTTCAGCACAATCTTTCGCTGCTTTTTCGCTTTCAATGGTTTTAAATGTGTTGATGGTGATGCGGACCATTTTGCGAATGCCATTTGGAAAATTAGCTCTATCTGTTGTCACAACTGTTGTTAATATATTTCCCCTTTGTTTTTGTTTTTTTTCATCTCTCATTCGTACGCTTCGTTTCCAAATGACGAATGAACGCATTAAATCGAACATTTAAATTGAATTAAATTAATTTATGCAACAATTTCCTTGATTGCAAATCGGAATATCTTTCTGGTATCGATATTAATTGTTGTCTGTCTGAATTTGATGATGTTTGCTAATGTAAGCCACATTTGCGAACAAAACTATTTTGTTATAAACCGACGATTGCTATGGAACACTAATATACATATATTGAAAACCATCAACGCTAACATTTATTTGGTAAATATTATCCCGGAAATTATCGATTCTCGGCTTTTTGACGTAGTGCCTGCTGATTCCAGTTAATATTCAAAAGCTCTTATATTTGCTATTTATTAACACTGTCAATCCACTATAGATACAATACATTCCGTCGAGATTAAATTTATAAATATTAAAATAATAAATATTATTCACTAAATGGCTGACAATCGACAGAAATCTGATGCGGACAAGCTAATGAAGGAAGAATCTCAACATCAATGAAAATGATACAAATCCAATCAATTCAATTGTATAAAATGAAATCAGACGAAATAAATCCAGTATTTCCATTTCGATATCTGCTTTTTCTTGACCTATTATTATTTTTCATTCATATCGTAAAATAACTGTTAATGCCATGGCTAATTAATATAACCATTGAAAATTGATGCGTGTACGATAAGTGTATATTTTCGTAGCTAGCCAAAGGCTAAAAAGGAAGTCCAATTGTTGGTGTGTGTGTGTGAATAGCGTCCATCAATATTTGCAAATATGATTAGATCGTATGAAATGGATTGATTTTACGGACAATGATTGGAAGGGGTTTTTATTTATTTGAATCTAAATATAGAAATGGAAATCGAAAACCAACAATGAATCGCAAATATTTTTCAAGATGAGTTGTAATCACGCAATCAATTCCAAATGGTTATGTGTTACTTACTCAACCATCGCGCGCACCATTATACTTAGACTACAACGTCACTTTTATTGATATTTGATATCATATCCAATAGAATTTCACAAGATTTTTGTTTTTATTGTGTCATGAATAGTGTACAATGTATTTTGTATTTTGCTAGACATTGAACAAACAAACACACATTTAAATTTTATGCGGTCCGAAAATCGATCGATAATTTTTAAACAATACGACTCGAACATTTTGTCAATTGACCCTATACAAAAGTGAACATTTTCTTATTATGTTTTTCTAACACCAATGCTATGATATCATTGGTGGATTTTTTTTATTTAAATTTAGTTCCGATCCGGTTGTACATTGTACATGTAACAAATTTTCATTACATAAACTGGAAGGCTTCCAATCTTCGTTTAGTTTGCTATTTTTTTTCTTCATATTTTGGGTAATTTTATTTCGATAAATATTGATGCGAAAAACTCTTAATCCATTTCATTCATGACTTTGGCTGTGTGACCCATTGTCGATACGTTGAAATTCATTCAAGAAGAAAATACCGAACAAAAAAAAAAAAAAATCGAATGCCAAAGTATTATAAAGTATTTGAGTTACGCGTTATGTTTGAATATTTGATCCGAAAAGCTAAACAGATTATGCAATAGCATATCCAACCTATGGATTTCGAATAAAATTTGTAATAATAAATGAACGCTTTTTCTCGCTTTATCTACCATTTGAAAGGTTTTTTGAATGGTTCGAAAGAAAATCCAAGCTTTAGATAAGATAAAAGACTGAATCAAGAATGATGATGATGATGATGATGATGATGATGATGAGTAAACTTATTCCAACAACTATCCTATGAAAATCATGTCATAAATGATAAATGATAAACGAAAATCCTGTACAGATAGATAAACAAACGAATGAAATGAACACTGAATGAAAGAAGTCAATCAACAGCAAAATAAATTCCCAAAAGCCTTTTCCCCATCGCATCAAAATATATATATACAAAAGTCCCCACGAAAACCTTTTCATCCATTCGAGATGAAATGATTATTATGTGAATAAATCAGAAATCAGTAATACAATTTGGGATTAATATAGAGATAAACTTTTTGCTTTTCAGGAGGAAGGCATATGGGCTCTATTTCATCACAACCATAAATGACACAAGAACAATAATAAATTATTATTATTATTTGTTCTATTTAGTTGGACAATTTTTGATACAAAATGGATAGCAAACCAACAGAGACAATCAACGGAAAATCAATTAAAAAGCTTCTGATTTGCCATCCATCCAATGCATTAACAATAAAAGAAAATATTCAGCCATTTTTGTTCATCGATTCGATTCTATTCTTTGAATACAAGTTAAATATGTGACACAATATTGTGGAAATGTTCAAGCAAATCGGCAACCAAAATCAGCCGTTTGTATGAACACAGAATAACAAAAATGTCCCACAGTATTCTGGTTTCGTTTGGCAATATTTTTTCTCGCTTGTTTTCTTATTCTTTGGTAAATGAGCGGTTACAAAATGCACTGGATTCCATAGTTGTTACGAGAAAAACAAAAAATAATATTAAGGCAACTGAATGAAACCAAATGAATAAATAAAGAACAAAAAAAAAAAAAAAACGATATAAATTGTATAACACGAAAGGTAGTAAGGGCATAAATACAAGCAAGAATTATGCACGAATACATTCTCGAATTTTAATGCATTCGGTTCGGTCACATATCACAAAAAGATCCGTTTGTTTGATACTTATGCATAAAAACGAATCGATGCGGCTCTCGTTTTCTCGTCCGTTTTTTTTCGTTTCTTTCTATTTTTTGTTGTTGTTTTTTTTTTTGGTCGTACATTTTTTATTGCTATTTTTCCATTCATTCTATCTGTTTGGTCTTCGTTTGTGCAAGCCCTCTCATCCATTCAGACACATCGTTCTCTTTTTTTTTTCATTCTTTTATTCGTTTGTTCGTTTTCTGGTATATTTTTATGATTTCAAACTGGAAATCGTATCGAATAAACCTGAATGTTGCTGCTGGAGATTATGGTGAATGAAAATTTTTTCGAATCAATGCATCTTCATAGTGAATTGCAATGGCAACATGAATCAATAATAAATTTGCATCATCCGTTTTCACCTCTTTGTGCTCTCTTTGCCGCGTTTCACTCAATTCAAATCGATCGAAAGTTGAATGGTTTTTGGTTCAAACAAAACATTTCAAAACAGCCCGCAAAATATTTACAGACTGACTCTGCATATGCCATCAGCACACACAAAACAATTCCAAACAATTATATTTCATAATCACAAAATATATGTATATACATACAATATAACTTGCGACCAAAGTTTTTGCGTTTACCATTCAATGTTCACAGTTCACATTTCAATTTCACATTCATTCGAAATGTTCGTTTTGGTTTGTTTTTTCTTTTTCTTTTTTTTTTTTTAAATTTCAATGAACAAAATCCTAATGAATTCAACACATATTTTGGTAGCAAACGAAGGCGCCCAATCAATTGACAAATATTTACATTGAATGAGAATGTCTGTCGATCACATTTAAAATTGATGAAATGCGTGTGCAAAATGTTACCACTTGTTTATCTAAATTTCTTGAGGTATTCGAATTTTGATTTGTATTTTGTATTTGTACTTTGAGCGCAAACAGAAATCAATTTCAAAAATTAAATTTTCATATTTTAAGCAATTTTGATTATTATTATTATAAATATGGCTTGTTATAATGAGCTTTCGTTCCCTCCTTCTGCGCATCCATCTTCAAAACCATCTGTTTTGCCAAATCGCGACAAAAATTTATGTAATTCGTCGGCATTTTTTTTTTCTGGTTATATGTCACTCCGTCCAGACACCAAGTAAACCAATATAAATAAAAATCGAACATGATATCATCAAAACACACACATAGTCTGAATACATCTCTGATTATTATATTATTGGTTGCTACGGCTATCTTGAACAATGATGATCAAATTACATTCGCACTGTCTATTTTCACACTTAACATTCTATCCATTTATCGTTTCATCTGATTATTATTATTATTTTGTTTGTGTCTGATTTGCCCTTTTCATCTTATAATTTTTTTATTTATTTCTATTTTGGTGTTGGATTCTTTTGACCATTTATTTGTTGCCTGTTGCCACAATAATATAATATATGTTTGTTCTGTTTTTGGTTTTGATTTCAATATGTGTGTGTTTCCATTGCCATTATGACGCATTTTTTGCGTCTTCACTATAAATTGATCGCACGCGCTCACTCAATCAATGAAATTGAAATGAATTTGGAATACTGAACCACAAAACAAAAAACAAAAACAAAAACCAAAAATCAGCAAAAAAGAGAAAATAATAATGGATAAAATGGCAACGGAGACCAGAGAATAACTGTCGGCTCCTTGCGGTTTTTCAAGAAAAATCGTTTTCAGCACGACAACAACCAAATCTAAATTTATCGAAATAATCAAATGAAATGAATCCAAGACCGTTGAGTTATAATAATTGGTCAAACCATCAACCAACGGCAAATGATCTTGGTTTGAATTTTATAACAAATTTCCTTTCTCGTTCTTTTTCCTTCCACTCTTATATCAAACAATGATAATAATAATATGTAATCGGTTAATATTAAACTGGTTTTTATTTGTGCAAATAATGCATATGTGCTTATTGCTTATTGTTGTATAGTATGTTACCAACTGCTACCCATCTAATCAGTTCAGCTTTGGTCATTCACATACACACTTGGTCATCGATGTTTAATCTGAGCAACCGAAAATGAAATGAAATTGAAGATTTTCACATTTATTTGAAATGGTTTCATTTCGTTTGCCGGCAAAACGAAAAACAAAAAAAAAAATTCTATTGAATTCAATGTTGTTGGTTCAATGTTTACTCTGGTTACAAAACCCAAATAATTCAATTTGACCAATGGATTTGATGAATTGATTCGATAAGGCGAAATATGTTTTTGTGATAATCAGCTTTAATGCACGCGAACCAAATTAATTGAAAATCTATTCCATCAATTCTGAAACTCCCCAAAAACCGCCGAAGAATGAAGAAACGAACAAAAAAAATATTATCAAAAGACTGCAAATTGCCAATTTTATTATAATAGAATACATATTTTTTGGTTTGCTATTGCGTGATATATTTTTCTCTCTATACTTGTATATTTGAACGATTATGTTGGTGTTTGTTCATCCGCATATGAGCGATTGTGAATAATTGGGATTCATGTTTCGTTCGGCGAAAACGCAATGAAGCGTTTATTATCCATATTATTTGGAATTTGAACGGGAAAAGTTGCAACAGAAGATAAAACAACAAAATAAACCGTCCAAATCACTGAAAAAAATAACCATCCGAAATAAGAAAGATAAGCCCAAACGAATTGGATGATTCGGTCCTTGTGTTCGATGGCTTTGCAATTTTGCAAAGAAAAGATAATGAACATTGTTCGTTTGGTTCTCCCCTTTGCAGATTGCTATGATACCTTCGTCATGTATTATGACAATGAAATTATTTCCAATCGCATATTATTCTAATGGAAAAACGGACGGTCTAAAAAGTGCCAGAGAGGGAATAAAAAAAAAAAAACATCGAATCTAAATGGCGAAAAAAGGGTTCACATTAATTTTGCCAAAAAGCCAAATCCAATAAATGAATAATAAATAATTCCTTGTCGAAGTGACGAAGGAACAAAACATGAAAATGGTTTGGATTTCGAATTGAATTGAAAGTTCAAAAAACGAAAAAAAAAAAGTAAAACCAAAACAATAACCTTTGACCAAAGAAGGAAAACAGACTGGATGAACGAAATGAGAAAAAAAGCAACATACACATTCGATAATAATAATCGAATGGCATCGGTCATGTTTGCATTTAACGGTATCGTTAACGAAATGGCTAACATTCGGATGTGTTGCCATTGCTAAGTGTTTGTTTTATGTCGAATATCAAACTGAAACTGTTGCTTTGGCCCATATTTACTTATCCATTTACGGGTTTCATGGGCCACAAACAGATTGTTGATCATTTCGCTAATCGTTAATAATAATAACTAATGGTGAATTGTGATGTTAAGCCAAGAATTTCGAATTCGGGACGATGGTGTTATTTTTTGTTGTGTTTCATTTCAATCTAATTAATAAATGGAATTATGTCCATTCATCGGTCGGTCGGTCGGTCGGTCGGACAAGTTTGATGGCCCCAAAATGTTGTGAATGAATAACTGAAACACAACTATATGCGGAAAAAATCTAAAGTTCAATCAACCATATCATATTTGATTGCCATTTTTCCATGATACAAATGATTCCTCACATTCTTCATTATGCTTTTGAGATAATAATTTTGCCATTTTTGTCATGTTGTTATCCGAAAGAGAAAAAAAAACTGTGTCCAACAGCTAGTATGCAATTCACTACATCCAGTTGGCCATTATTTCGGTCGTTTGGCATTGAAATTATGGATTTGACATTAAAAGTTATTTGTTGTGTTTTGTTTTTTGAGTTGGCGATTGCATTTGGCACAAATCATAAATAAAGAAATTGAACGCGCACAAAAGTCCAAATATTTTTCGATGATGAAGGAAATACACGAAAATTAGCTAAACAAGAATAAAAAAAACCACTGATGAATTACAAAATGAAATACAATGAAATTACATAATGTGTTCAGTGTTCACATTGAACGCTTAGTTTTCTCGAAAGAAAAAAAAAATCAAATAATAAGAACAGAGCACACGCAAGAATGAATAACCAATTCCGAAAAAATAACAAACTAAAATAAACGGAAAAATTGATCTCTTTCGGTCGAACGAATTTATTATTGCATCCATTTGTCTGGCAGACAGATTTGGTAGAATATTTGAACACATAAAAAACCACACACACACACACACACACACACACACACATCAGAATCCAAATCGATGGAATTTTTCCAATGCCATACAAACACGCAAACACACACATATATAGCATTTATGTCTGTTTGCGAAACGAATAACAAAAGAAACAGAAAATAAAGAAGCGAAAAACTAAATGGCGAATAAAAATTCAAACTTCATAAATTCAAACGAAAGAATATTTGTATAAATGTGGACGACCATTTGTTCTCCCATTTTGAGACAGTAACAACAACAAGAATAACATAGTGACATGTAGTACGTGCTATACGATTCTATTCACTTTTTCTATTCTTCTTATTTTCGGCATTTTTAGTTTGTTTTGTTTTCACTTTTTTCGGAGAGAGCCAAAGAGCGGGGAAAGCGATAGCAAAAAAAAAAACAAAAACAAAAAACAAAATATGAGGAAAATTCAAAGAAAAGAGAATGCGTTACATCAATGATATGGAACCATTACACAGTGAATATGTAGTTGCATCGATATAAGTTTGACTTTGTACGAAACGAGTTGTGTGGGCTCTCACTGAGTTAGGAAATGTATGGAACGGAGAGAGAGGAATGCCATGAGAAAAATTGTCTTTATTTTTCTTTCTTTATTTCAACTCATGGCTGAAAAGAAATCGAAGATGATTTGAAGAACAACTTAACCAAAAACATGTGTGGGACAACACACGACAAACGAACGAGAGCGAGCAAAATTATCGGGCACATAATCTGAAACAATAAAATCGGGAAAAAAACAGTGACAAAGACATCAAAATGAACAAACACAAAGAGAAAATGGTTTGGAAAAACCGGGCACTATTTAGTTGAAACAAATAGAGTGAAATGGGAAATTGGCATGGAAAAGAGCAAAGGCTAAAGTGACGAAACATAGCTCATGAACAAATACCATAGATAAAATCGAATTTATTTTCTTTTCCATTTTTTTGTTATTTTCATCGTGAATATTTTTAAAAATGTGATAAAATGACAACAAGAAAGAGTGGACAGAACAGGCGAATTATGAAAATAAAAATTTGGTTCCAAAAAAAAAAAGAAAGAAGAATAATAAGCTGAGTACTTCGTGTATAATAATATGATGCGCTTTGATAATAATGGACTGGTCGTATGGTTAAAGCCAAAGACAAATGCTCAAGTCATTTTTATGAATTCAATTTCATCATTGCCATCGATTTACAATTTTGTGTAGTAACAGTTTGTGTCATGGACTCTTTTTTTTTCGTCGATGATTTTTTCCTATTTGCAAATTAAAACAATTTTTCAATTTTTCGTTTCAGCACAAAAGATTGCAGATCGAACAATAAGCGATTTGAAAATAGTTGATAACAGATTATTGGTATCGAATTGAAAATTGCCAAGACTTTGTGTATGAAGGCAAATATTCTTAGTATTTCGGAATATATAAAATGTAACAAAATGAATGTTGCAAAATTTATGGAGGAATTGGTGTACGGCATACGGTTATGTTGTGTACATTTGTGATTAGAAATCCAATTGAATGAATTCCAGCAAAAATAAAACTAAATAGAAAACATTCACTCTAAATTCTCCTTTTCTTCTGCACTCAGATGACAAAATGAGAATCGAAGCGAATTTGAAAGTGCTAACCAAAATGTGGCAACAGAGAGGAGATCCAAGGTACCCGTAGTAAGAGTTTCTCTACGGAATCATATGATGTTACAGCTAATAATCAAAAGAAGAAAAAAAAACTATTGTGTTTGTCGGTCTCTCTTCTTTTGGTCATTTAACATGGAATCCATGCGGAAGAGCATGCAATAGAGTTGCGCGCAAAATAGATATACACTTTGTCATTTTAATCGAATGAATATAAGAGTGCAAAAAAAAGTACATGAAATGAGATGATTCCTCCTCGTTTTTTGTTTCAATTTTATTCATCCATCGGTTCACATTTTTCTTTTTTCGGTCATTGCTCGAAATGACGCAATTTCATTTTGGACATTGTTGAGGAATTGACGAGTTCAGAAGGAAATTGAACATAAAACATCATCTAAGAATGAGCGATATGCATTATGCATTATGCATTACATTACATAATTTCATTTGAACATCGCTATTTGCTATTTGCCACTTAAATTTCATCCTCTTTTTTCATCTTTCATTTTTGAGCTTTTAGCAGTTGCAGTCCTGTGTGCAGTATGCACTATGTTTCGATATTATTTGTACAAAAATTTGTTTTTTATGTATGATATCATTATTAGACCAGTGTAAAACAATGGAAAAAACTATATCCCAACCTACATCACCAGCACGCAATTTTAACCTCAATTTTAAAGCTCATTGACGATTTTTATAGATGGAATAGTTAAATGTGTGTGCACTCATTCGTATTTATGTGGAATTTATTTTCGTTTCCATTTCCTTCTGGATTTCTTATGGTTTTAAACAGAACCATTTTAGATGTGTGCGTAAATGCAATTCTGTACAAAATCGAAAAAGTACTTGTTCGTTTCACTTTTTCTGTTTTTCTAATTTTTTCTCTTCTTTGTTTAATGAGTCAAATGCCTGAACGAGAGTTGCCGAACCAAATACAATTGTATTCTATAATGATGACGATGATGATGGTGAGGATTTTCCATTTGTCGAGTTAAATGAAGACAACTATTTGAATGTGTGATATTGTTTTTCCACTTTAGTCTTGTTTTTGTTTTCTTTCGTTTTCTTCTTTGGTGAAGTTGAGAGGGTTTTTGCCTGAAAAATAATATTTTCCCTCTTTTTTACCATCAAACATTTTTCCAGAACCTCATATTTTTCATTTTGCATTCATCTTGTTCTCTTTCATTGTGCATCTTTCTTTTTGTCATTGCCACAATTTCAAGTACAGTAAATTATGGATGTAGTCAAAGCACGTAAAATGCTTTGATACTTTGTGTGCTTAAGTCACAAATGGTTCAACTGTTTACGCAAAGGTGCCAGAAATACAATGCAAAACATATATATATATATATATATATATTG
>GL501544.1:1413516-1434526 GCA_000149185.1 Mayetiola destructor
CACACAGAGACACACACAACTCAACCGTTTTGAATATAAACATTTTAGTGTTTAACATGATTGGCGTTGATTTATCGGGAATGCAAGATTTTTTCGCACATTTTCTTAAGAGGCTGCCAATATCAAATACCAGAATCCACTGTATACTGTGATTTCAACGATGACTGTGACTGTGATATGATCGAGACTCAACAAATTCAAAGATGACAGTTGCTGATGTCGATGCTGAAGTTGTTTTTTTTTCTTTTCGTTTATTATTGTTGTTCACTTTATTTTATCTTTTTTCATTGCTTTGCAATTCTCTATTCAGTATTTTTCTTTTTCTCTTTTATTTTTTTTTTTATTATCTACTGTAATTCAATCCAGATAATTCATTTGCTGGCAATTCCACATAATAACATTAAACCGATCCGCACAAGCAAAATAATAAAAATATTCCAAAGAACCATTATTATTGTGAAATGAAAAAAAAAAAGAAAAAAGAAAAAATCGGAGAAAAAAAACATACACACAAATCCGAAGTCAATGTCTAAATGTCACCAAGAGTAATATGCACGTCATTGTACGCAGACCAAAAAAAAAACAAGAAACAGAAGATAAACGGGGTGAACACAAATAACATGAAAGAATATGAAACAGTAGCATTTTATAATGCTACGATATTCGATTTATGAACAAGATGAGATAAGACAATCTTGCAAAAACGTACGTAAGCTTTTCGCACACACACACACACACACACACACATTTTGGTCATTTTCGCTTTTGCTTGCTCTCTTTGGCGTGCTCTCATCATGCAAGTAAAACTGGAATGAAACGAACACCAAGAAAGAAAGAAAAAAAAAGAGAGAAAAAAATGGCCAAAATAAGCACGAATCAAAAGAAAGGAATACAAAAACACGATTACGTTTAATGTGTGTGCTCCCATTTATTGAGTCATTTGGCTGTTACAATTTTTCATTTCGATTCGAAATCGTTTCGTCATATTCTCTTGTGTTGACGACGACAACACACAGTAAATGCCACAGTTGACTTATTATCTTTCGCTTTGCAATGGCCATATTCGATCTGTGCCACAATAAACCGTTGAAAATACCGACAAGTAAAAATATATTGCCGCTAATATATCATTGGATTTTGTTGAATGAACCCGTTGATCGGCTTAATGCTCGATCGTGAATATTGTCATACACAAAGACACACTTTTTCGTTTGTTCTTTTTTTTTTTCTTCTCTTCTTTCTTCTATTTGTTGTTATTATTATTAGTTTTTCTTTAATTTTGTGTTCGTAATTCGTATAACATTGCGTTTTACGCACATGCCCATACATAGGCAATAATATCGATTCACCGCATGAAATGTATAACAAAAATAAAGCATAATAATGTACAAATGGGGAATAAGTGAGATCACAGCATCGTGAAATCAGAATCACATCGTACACCAATAATGTATCGAATAATCGGTAAATTTTGATCTTTGATCAATTCTTTCGTTCATTTTTTATTTTTATTTTTATTTTATTTTATTTTTTGTGTTGTCATGTGCTCAATCCATTCAATTGACACGGCCGGTTCAATCAAATATAATGAAAAAAAAAAATAAAAAAAAATAATATGTATCAACATAAACATTGCATCACGATCTTACACAAACACACTCATCGTGACTTACTTAGAATTGAAGCTGAACAGTTTAGGCTATCCTAACAATGTTTGCAATGTGCAGCCAAACCTAAACATTAACCGACATAAATGCATGCCAAATTTTTGCACATTATGAATGGAATGTGCTGAAAGCCCGATAGAATTGAACCAAATACCGTTTTTTTTCTTCTTCTTCGTTTTTTCTTTTAAAATAATAACTGCAAACATGTGAGTGCTCTGTCAAATTGTGACGGAAATATTTGACGATTATTTTGAGGTGTTCATCGGGAATTCATGAAGAATTTTATCGTTGTTACCCACCATCGTATGGTATACGATCGCAATAGCAGAGCCTATATGCGGTTTAGAGCACCCAAACAGATGTACAAACGAGATCAATGAACAAAACAAAGTGAATGACCTTCTGTATTTTACGTTTACATTTTTCCAATATAATTGATCAAATTTTTCTAAATTGACGACGACAAAGAAACAGAGAAAAAATTTCACAGCTTCAAAAGTGTACTTGGATCCCAATACTTGGATCGTCAATCAACAATGTCGTTCATAATGGCATCATTTATGCTTTATAGTATGCTGAATCAAATGCTAAAAAAAAATGCCACTTTACAAATAAATAATAATTATTATTATTATCGCATTTGAAATAAGAAAATGTGTGCGATCATCACACTAAACAACCAATCCAATGCCTGGATGTAATTCAATTTTAATGGATTTTTGTGGTGGTGTTTTTTTTTCTACTTGCTGAAAAAATTTCTTTTTCTTTTTGTTCTTGGTTCGTTTGGTAATTCATTGGAAAATGCGCAATCCAATTGAATCTCCATTTGTTGGCAATCGATTCGATTCCAATCGGAAAATGCAGATATTCGTTAGATATTGAGAGCATGACAAAATCAAAAAAAAAAAAAAACAAAACAAAACAAAAAACAAAAAAATTGAGCACTATTTTATCGAAAGCATCCTTATCGTTTGTTTTTATATTTCATCACATTTCGAGATCGGTCCGAGATATAAACGTATTAACCGAATTGATATTGTTGATATAGTAAACTTATATAAAATATATTTTCAACTCTTATTTTTATAACCTAATATCCATTTCCAATTTTTTTCAATATACATTTGTTTGTCTTTTTTTATTATTTCTAGTTTTGTCCTTTGACGTACATATGTTTTTCTAATGCCTATCATGCAGCTGATATGAGCCGGAAAAATTGGTCAAAAGAGAACACTTTCAATTTCAACTAAATTTACACTCAATCGCTTTCTGCTCATGTTACTTTTGTCTATTTTCTTTCTACAAGTACAAGGCCTACAAGGCCATATATTCTGTTTCTTCATCATTTTTCTTTGTTTTTACAGATAATCGAAGCCAACAAAAAAAAAGGCCTCACACAATCTATTATACATGGTTGTTGCAGTCATTGTTACTGTTGCGAGGGTTGCAAAATGGAATTGTGTTCAAGAGCAAGAGCAAATAGAACACAAAATGAAAAAAAAAAAAAAAAAAATAACAACGATTCCCCTCACAACAATAACAACAACTATCACGACCAAAAAGATGTTATTATAATATTAAAACAAGAGAAAGGAAAAATTACATACATGTCATCTGTGTGTGCCGCTTAGCATAAATGCGATAGATTTCCTTCACGAATTGATAGTCTGATATTCGGATGGCTAGCTTTTCGCTTCCAATTTCCAATAATTAAAACGATTTGTTTTTTTGTTGTTGTTGTTTTGATTCGTGTTTTTGTTGTCGTTTTTGCAACGAAATCAATTTACAGTTCGATGCTTCGCAAATCAACTATATAACGCATTCGAAACATAAGCCTTTCTCAATTAAATCCGCTATTTAATGAATCATTCGTTCGGCTTTTGTGTTGATTGATTGATTGATGGATCGGATGGCTGGATGGTCGTTGGTTATGGGCCGATGTTACCGAAAACGAAAGAAAAAAAAAGAAAGCACAAAACACGCACAAATATATAAGTGGTAACTCAACACTCATCTAAGGTAAACCATTTTAATTTGCAACAACAAAAATTAACACAATAGCAACAACAGCAGCGCAAAATGAAAACCATCGATACACTCATCACTTGTGTATTGATGATGATGATGATGATGATGATGTTGATCGACTAACCATGAACCTGATTAACCATCAACGATGACAATATACACCCATATTATATGGTATAATAAATTGGATTTAAGATTTAACAATGAAACAAATTGAATGAATAACTGAACGAATTGATTATTATTATTATTTTGTGTATATGTTGATGATTTCTTTGGTGTTCCGTCTCATTTGCATTTGTTCCATTCAATTTGGATAATATTTTATTTTATTTTTTTCGCCTAATGTTTCGATATAACAACATCAAATAATTCAATAAACAATTGAATATGTTCAATTATGGGCATACGAACGATTGATTGATCGAATTAAATGAAATTTTGGCTCATTATCACGATCGAATGCCAATCCAAAACGTAACAACAACAACAAAAAAAGTGAATGTTTATGAAGTGAAAGAAACGGCAGGAACAACAACAACAACAGAAAGGAAAAAAATTGAATAACAACCAAATAATAATTGATTGATCGAATTAAATGAAATTTTGGCTCATTATCACGATCGAATGCCAATCCAAAACGTAACAACAACAACAAAAAAAGTGAATGTTTATGAAGTGAAAGAAACGGCAGGAACAACAACAACAACAGAAAGGAAAAAAATTGAATAACAACCAAATAATAGGATCGGCCCGACAATTAAAACAAATCCCGTCTTTGAGAAAGCGTTCAGCAATGATTTAATTATTATTTTTTTTCTATTGAAATTCTCCTTTTTAGCAATGGGATTTTCACATCGAAGATGTAACTAGCTTTTGAGCCACAGAGAAGGAGTGGAAAATGCCCGAAGAAACTGTTGTTTTTACATTGTCTATTTTGTATGCACCGAGAAAAAAAAACCAAAAAAAAGATCAACATGAATGTGTGAACGAAAGAAAGATAAAAAATCAGTTGTTACGATGAAAAATATAATCAATTTGAAACCTTTTGCTTGGATCGTTTGGCTCTTGGTCTATCGATTTCTGTTTTGATTCAAATCGGCTACCACAAATCACATTTGCACACACACATTATTTTGTTTGTTATTTAGTACGTTGTTTTGGTTTCGTTTTTTTTTTTTGTTTAATTCCAATTTTTTCTTTTCTTTTCTATTTTTTTTCGTTAACTTAATGGAAAATTGAATATATTAACGCGGGTGGTCTCGTTGCTTGAATGTTCATTTCTTTTTATGGTTCTATCTTTCAATTTTTGTCAAATCCAATCGATAAACAATCTCAAAATCAATTCAAAACAATTTGTGTACGCCTCGGACAATTTCAACCTTTTTGTTGGCTCCTCCAATACTCATCAATCTCTCTCAATTGTGTGCGATGCGAAAACAATTGAAATGACAGCGACAACGTTTCATCGATATTCTCTGCTCGATGCAAAATAATAAACTAAACCGTCTATATAAATCAAGAGCAACAAAACGAGAAGAGCAGAATGAATGAACTTGTACTATAAATGTTGTATTAAATATTTTTCATGTTCGGTTTGGTTTCGTTTTCACTTTATTAAAATGTTAATGAGCATGAAATGTGATGATTTTTTGTTTTTTTTTTTTTTTGTATCTCTTCGCTCTTGCTCGTGGTGTGCCTTCAGCAAAGTTCGATCCGGGTTCTTTATTTTGAATTGAAATTTCTGTAAAATTCACAGATTGTGATATTATTTGATGGAATTTTTGTATTCGAATGTTTTGCTCGAATTAATTATTTTATCTTTGGATTGCTTTTATTTTTATCGAAATTTCATTATGAAATCGTATTAAGTTTTATTTATTTTTTTTTCTTTTTTTGCTTAATTTTGGCGATGGAACGGAACACTAAACTAACTTTTTTTGACAGATGATTATTTTTGCATATTATTCGAGTACGAGAGCTATTTTCATATCGGATTCTATTTGGTCACATTACACATTTGACTCGCTCCTTGATGATTGTATGAGTTTTTCGTTTTTTTCGTTTTTTTTGGTTGGGATGTGCGAATGTGTGAATATTGAATATCGTTTGCCCGTTGTGTATGCGTACATACGGTATATGGTATATATTTTATATTATAATTGTATTGGTCTATATTGCAGTATAAGGCGAGATAAGCTGAACCAATGAACAGTATTGTTAGCCTGAACAGCCGCGCTTAATATTATTTCTGTGTCGATTCGAATGTCGTATTCGAATTGGATACGTTTGACGTCAACGTATTGAGCAGCTTAAACCGAACAGAATTCAAACGGAATTTTCGGTGGATTGTTTGATTTGCGAATCGAGCCAAAGATTTATTGGCGAACATTGGGCCCCCTTCGAATTGATCCTCTCTCTTTATGTTTCATTTTGCTATTCTTTGAATGTTTTCTTTTCACATATTTGTCACACCATTCATACACTTTGCGTTTCGCATACGAATAATAATAATAATAATAATAATAATGAAACAATGTGTGTTAATGTTCATACAGGCATTTCTATTTGTTCTTTTGTTGGTGTATTGGAGACGGTTGGATGTTGGCAATGATTTGACATTTGTCAACACATGTATACGCAAAGCAGCGCAATACGTAAGCTCTCATACTGCGTTTGTATGTAGTTGTTCATTTTTAGAATTCTTTATTATTTATTTTTTTTTTTTTTTTGACAGACAGACAGAAACTGTATTTGGTTTGACTTGTTTTGGTTTCCTATCATTCCGTCGAATTCGTATGGATATATTTTGGATGTTGCGCGTTGCGTTCCAATTTTCCGACACTTGGTTAGCCTTATGTTTCGACTACAATACATACACATGGATAGAGATACATGTGTATTAAAGGGCATAATAACGGCATGTGATCGAAACTATTCGTTATTCGGTTAATATTAAAAATCCAAAATTGCTTCCGTTTGACAACTCTTTATGAAAGATTCGGATTCATTGCCCAGGCAACGTTCGGTCTTTTCTTCTTTTTTTCTCCTCTAAATGCTCTTGTAAGCAAAGCAAAGCAAAGCAAAAAGAAAAAAAACATTTCCTCTGATTTGAACGACATTTGATTTGAAATAGAAATTTTGATAATTCCTTATATTTTATGCGTTATCGATATAAAAAAAAAAGAACTGAAATCAAATGTGAATAATGACATTAATAAGAACAGCTTCCGAATGGAAATTTATATTTGGTTATAGAATATACACCCAGTTGTGGTTGAATATGAATCTTTTGCTTATCTTTGGCTTATTTTCAACCCATTCACAACTACTGACTAATTGATATTTACCCAATTTTGCTTTGATCCAGTTCTTCTTTTTGAGTAATTAAACAAACATAAATGAAATGAACTATGCTCTCATAATCGCATCCGTTCAATTATCTTCCCTGTTTCTATCATGCCCATGTTCAAAATGCACAGAACTAAATATGCATGACACTCATTTTTTCATCCCGCTCTCAATTGCCGGTCTGCAAAACTTGGTACAAACCGACAACCGAACGTTAAGACAAACGGCCGAACTAAATTTGACATAAATGATATTCATAAATGGTTTTGTTTCGTATGAATGATACAGATAACTAACATCCGGCCTTTAGATATGGAATATGGCAACTGGCAACTGGCAACGTTTCTCTTATTATTTTTCTTATATAATATGAGCATAGCATTTCCGTGTTTCCATTTGTGCTAACAATACCATTTCCAGAGGTCCTGATCGAAAAATAAATTAATTTTTTTCAATCTGTCGAACTACGCCGTTACCAGCAGTTGTTCATTTGAAATGTTTGGCGTTGCATTATTTTTATTGTAAATAAATTCGGTGTGTGTGTGTGTGTGTTGAAGTCATTTAAGATGCGTTTTTTGCTATTTCTAAAGTGGCCATTAATTATTACTATTGTTGTTGGTGTCATTGGCCATGCAACCAGTTGTCCAAGTGAATGCCAGTGTAGAAATGCTGAAACAATTTGTCGTAAATTACCCGCAAATAAGATTGCACAAATACCCCGGACCACGCGCGTTTTGTAAGTTTAATTTTATTTCGTTTTTTTTTTGTTTTCAACAATTCTCAAGTCGTTGTTCGATCATTTTCGAATGAATCCATCTCCATAGAACATTGATACAAACGGACTTACAGTTACTAAGCAATAGCACCTTTAGAAGCTTATTAACTCCACCAGTTGCTGGTAATTTGGAACGTCTGTAAGTACAGTTTTTTTTTTTCGTTTCGCAATTAAATTATTACGAATCCAGATTGAATGGATCTAACCAGTACGATTGCTCATTTGACTGTGTAGGGAATTATTTCAAAACAAAATCACCAAAATCGTTCCAAATGCCTTTGATGGTCTATCGGCTTTGAAGCTTTTACGAATTGATTCGAATCCGATGAACTGTGATTGCTCAACATTGGAATTGAAACGAAAATTTCAAAATAGAAATGCACGATTGGCTATTTTGTGCCAAAATCCATCGCATTTTATTGGAAATTCGGATTCGGACGATCAACACATATTCAATTGTGGTAAGAATGCAAATAATATATATATATAATGTATACAATACGGAAAACTGTGTATGTTTTGATTTATTTTCGTTTTTTTTTTTTTATGAAGGACCATCAAAGCTTCAACAAAGCGATGGAAACAATATGTTTGTTTGTCGGCCTGAAGAAAGCTTAAATTTGGATGAATTTGAAACGGAAGATGTTGAACAGGACAATTTATCATTAGAAAGTTTGGGCATTCAAAATTTGGCTGCCAATTTAATTGGAGAGCATGAATGTCAGTTTGAGCAATTGCCAAATGGATTGAACAATGAACAATTAAAATTAGTTGTGACCACGGATGCAAATTCATTCAATCAAATTAGTGCCGAAACTGAATTCAAAGCTGAGCTTATTGTAAATTATGCCGTCAAATCGAATACATATATTGATGGTGAAATGTTTATTCATTGTCCTAAATCAGGTAAAATGAAATTATTTTTTTTTTTAGCATGACAATGAAATAAATTGAATATTTTATGCGATCATGCTTGTTGTTGTTGTTGTTATCCAATTAGGAACATTTCTTTGTGGTGGCGAAAAACAGGCAAAAAAACCGAAAATAATAAACGAACCATATGACATTGATGCATTTGAGGGAACAACTATTGAGCTACCGTGCCAGGGTGAAGGCGAACCAAAACCAGAAGTGTGCTACACTTCATCATGCATTCAAATACAATCAAATAAATGGTTTTGTTTGTGTTCAAATATATATATTGCAGGTACAATGGCGAAAAGATGGCAGAATTGTTGTTCAGACAGCAAAGCATCGTATTGGTGTTCGTGGTAGTTTATTTATTAAAAAAATAACTGTACAAGAAGCCGGACGATATGAATGTACCGTTCGAAATAGTAATGGCATTGTAACGGCTTCGGCTCTTGTAACTGTTAAGTAAGTGTAAAATGATTTTACAAAAAAAAAAAAACAAAAAAAATTTCGTTTGTCATGAATTCAATTACAGAAATAAGGATACATCATCACTGAATGAGCACATAATTCGTGTTGCCTTTTCGGAAGCGGCCGAAGATGTAGACAAGGCAATCAATCAAACGATGGCCTATCTCTTCGAACCAAATTCAAAAAGGCATCATGGTGATCTTTTTAAAATAGTGCGCTATCCAAAAGGGAGCGCTCGTGAATTGGCCCGAGCTGCTGAAATATATGAACGAACTCTTGTTAATATTCGAAAACGTATTGATGGCGGAGCATCGCTTAAGGTCAATGTTACCGATTTTAACTACAATGACATTTTATCGGCTGAACATTTGGATTTAATAGCTCAACTTTCGGGATGTATGGCACATCGTATAACACCAAATTGTTCGCGAAACATTTGCTATCACATGAAATATCGTACATTGGATGGTACTTGTAATAATTTGGAGCATGCCAATTGGGGAGCATCGTTAACTGGTTTCCGACGAATTTTGAAACCAATTTATGAGAATGGTTTCAGTACGCCAATTGGATGGCAAAGAGATCGTTTATATAATGGTTATGCAATGCCAAGTGCTCGGCTTATTTCAACTGAAATTATCTCAACAAAGGAAATAACGCAAGACGATCAAATAACGCACATGGTTATGCAATGGGGTCAATTTTTAGATCATGATTTGGATCATGCAATTCCATCGGTCAGTTCAGAGAGTTGGGATGGAACTGATTGTAAAAAAACTTGCGAAAATACGGCACCATGCTATCCAATTCAGGTGAATTTTATACAAACTGACACACTAAAAACTAATAGTCCATAATATTATAATAATTCTTCTGAATACCGAACCAGGTACCACCCAATGATGCTCGAGTCAAAAATCGCCGCTGCATCGATTTGTTTCGATCGAGCGCAATCTGTGGATCCGGTATGACATCCATTTTGTTCGATACAATTCAGCCACGTGAACAAATCAATCAATTGACGGCCTACATTGATGCATCTCAAGTGTATGGTTATTCGGCCGAATTTGCTCGAGAACTACGTAATTTTTCAACCAGTGACGGTTTGCTGCGAGTCGGTGTTCATTTTACCAATCAAAAATCAATGTTACCATTTGCTGCGCCCACCGATGGCATCGATTGTCGCCGTGATGTCGAAGAAAGCATTATGAATTGTTTTACAGCCGGTGATATTCGTGCAAATGAACAAATCGGTTTGACGGCAATGCATACAATTTGGCTGCGAGAGCATAATCGTATTGCAAATGAATTAAAAGAAATCAATTTTCATTGGGACAGTGATACATTGTATCAAGAGGCACGAAAAATTGTTGGTGCTCAAATGCAAGTAATTACATATGAACATTGGCTACCAATCATTTTAGGCACTGAAGGTATGAAAATGCTTGGCCCATATAAAGGATACAATCCAATGATTGAAGCCACAATATCCAATGAATTTGCAACAGCCGCATTACGTTTTGGGCACACATTAATCAATCCGATATTACATCGATTGAATGAAACATTTGAGCCAATAGCACAAGGACATTTGGAATTGCATCGAGCATTCTTTGCACCATGGCGTTTAGTTTATGAAGGTGGTGTGGATCCGTTAATGCGTGGCATGTACAGTGTACCGGCTAAATTGAAAAAACCCACACAAAATTTGAATACCGAATTGACGGAAAAATTATTTTATAATGCGCATGCAGTTGCACTTGATTTGGCTGCAATAAATATTCAACGTGGTCGTGATCATGGCATTCCCGGTTACAATGAATATCGAAGCAAATGTAATTTGCCAAAAGCAAAATCATTTGACGATTTGAAAATGGAAATTTCTGATGGAACAATCCGAAAAAAATTGAAACAATTGTATGGTCATCCGGATAATATTGATTTGTTTGTGGGTGGAATATTGGAGGATCAAATTGATGATGGTAAAATTGGTCCATTGTTTCGTTGTATTTTAATTGAACAATTTGATCGTTTGCGTCACGGTGATCGTCATTGGTATGAAAATCCATCAACATTTCGGCCAGAACAATTGTCACAAATTCGAATGGCTTCGTTGGGACGGATTTTGTGCGATAATGGTGATAATATTACACAGATTACCGATAACGTTTTCTTTTTGCCAAATCGTCAAGGAGGCTACAAGAGCTGCAATAAAATTCCCAAAATTAATCTTAATGTTTGGCTAAACTGCGATAAATGCTCACAAACCGATCCGACCACAACTTATCGTGATCCAATCGATGTTCATCGCCGTCAACGACGCAGTGTCGATCACCAGGCCGATGACTTTGAAAAAAGGTTATCGGACATTGAGTCGATGTTTGAACAACGGGCTCGATTGGAGGCATTGCTAAAACAAGCCGAAGAGGTGCTGAAACAAACCCAAGAATTAGCTGAACGCAAGAGTTCCAAATAAATGCCACCAATTTCTGTTCAAAAATGTTGAATAATAAACAAAATATTGACAAACTAATTTAACTTTTGTATGGATTTTTTTTGGGTTGCAAAATTTTGGTTTTTTTTTTTATTTCATTCAGCCGTGTCCGCCATCCACAACACATTTCTGACTTTTTATATATATTTTTTTTTTTGCTTCTTTATACTTTTCTAATAAAACATTACAATGGACCACGTAATGAATTATGTTTGTTTTTGAATTTTTGCTGGTGGCCAATCCCATTGACGTGTTGGAGCTGATTTTAATAACGGTTCCCAGGGTTTCCATGACAAAAATTTTCTCGCTAATAACAATTCATTTTCGGCTTGTGTAATTAGCTCTTCAACTTGACCGCCACCTATTTTTGATTCAATAACGGCTGGATCATCATTCTGTCGGAAAACAAGTATGAAACTTACTTATAATCTGATCAATCGACATTAATTCTGATGGAAAATACAATCAATAACTTACAGTAGCCACAATTTGAGCACGTTCTCGGACAATTTTCTCTGTATTTACGCGATAAGCAGCATGTTCAGGCATTTGAGCCAATGCACGCAATATTTTACCATACACAACCGATAGCTGATGATGTGGGAATTTTGCCACTTTGAGCCCCGTCAAACCCGTTGTCACCTAAACGAATCGAATTTCAAAATTCAAATAATCAAAATTCTAATTCACAATGATCGAATAAACAACACCATGTCAGACATCTATTTTGATTGTGTAACATTCGATATTGTGAATTAAATTGAACTTATTTTTGTATGTAGCAGAATATAAAAATTTCCATAATAATCTTCTATCGAAATGTGTATTATTATTATTATTTTTTTTTTTAATTCACAGGATTTCAGCTTGAACTTTACTTACTTTTTTTATTACGGACATTTTATTAATTTTTTTTTTTCAATAAATGTTCAGAATAAATGAGAATTATCAGTCACCGAAAGTGTATTTCAGTGCGGTATCTGTCACATTGGCGAAAAGGCGAAATCGAATTTCTAGTCTACAGTTGAACATATAGCGGCATCTGTTGGTCGATTGCATGTTTATGGCGATGTTATTAACGTCAATTTATCGAATGAATGGAAATAATAAAACTGCAAAACTGTCCGTGTTGAATGTTTAAATTTAGAAGAATAATTGAATGGACGGCAGAAAAGTATTTATTCTTTTCTTTCAAATTTCACGGCTTAAATGAATGAGTGAAATGTTCGCCTTTTGATTTTTAAACACATGTATATCGCTGTGAATGAAGTGGCCTGAAGTTGGCAGAATATATCAGCTGTGATTGGTGTATACAAAGTTGTTTTCGCGCGCAAAAAAAAAAAAAAAACGTGAGTCTAGAATCTGTATTGTGACTGTGTTGTTGCACCTTGAATCGGGCGATTCAACGATTATTCTGTTGATTATCAAACTAAAAAGCCAAAATACACAATGACTGACGTTGAAATGCCGATGGATGTGGTTCCGAGTACCAGTGGTACATCAAACCAATCAACTAAAACATCAAACAAACACAATTTACCATGGTAAGTAATTTTAAAAAAAAAAAAAACGTGAGTCTAGAATCTGTATTGTGACTGTGTTGTTGCACCTTGAATCGGGCGATTCAACGATTATTCTGTTGATTATCAAACTAAAAAGCCAAAATACACAATGACTGACGTTGAAATGCCGATGGATGTGGTTCCGAGTACCAGTGGTACATCAAACCAATCAACTAAAACATCAAACAAACACAATTTACCATGGTAAGTAATTTTAAAATGCCGTTCAGATTTACTAAGACCAATCAATAAAATTGAACGATTTTTTTCTTTTATTCTCTCTAAAAGGATTGAAAAGTATCGGCCGCAACGTTTTGACGAAATTGTTGGCAATGAAGAGACTGTGTCCCGCTTAAGCGTGTTTGCAACAAATGGAAATGCACCCAACATTATTATATCCGTGAGTTTGTACAGCCGAATGAATTGTCATCGGAAAAATTTCCTGATTTTCTTAATAATTTGCCTTTCAGGGTCCACCAGGAGTTGGTAAAACAACAACGATATTATGTTTGGCACGCATTCTTTTGGGTGCAAATTTTCGTGAAGGTGTACTCGAATTGAATGCATCCAATGAGCGTGGAATCGATGTGGTGCGTAATAAAATCAAAATGTTTGCCCAGCAAAAAGTTTCATTGCCAAAGGGACGGCACAAGATCATTATATTGGATGAAGCGGACAGCATGACCGAAGGAGCACAACAAGCATTACGTCGTACTATGGAAATTTACAGTGATACAACACGTTTTGCATTGGCCTGTAACACCAGCGAAAAAGATTATCGAACCGATTCAATCGCGATGCGCTGTTTTACGTTTTTCAAAATTAAGCGATGCAAAAATTTTGGCTAAATCAATTGAAGTTTGTCAAAAAGAGGAACTCGGATATGATAAAGAAGGTTTGGAAGCAATTGTTTTTACAGCACAAGGTGATATGCGACAAGCATTGAATAATCTACAATCGACGGCCAATGGTTATGGTCATGTTAGCGCTGAAAATGTATTCAAAGTATGCGATGAACCGCATCCAATGCTTATTCAAGATATGTTGATGCATTGTGCCGTTGGTGATATTCATAAGGCCTATAAAATATTGGCCAAATTATGGCGTTTAGGATATGCGGCTGAAGATATCATCGGAAATATATTTCGTGTTTGTAAACGAATTTCGATTAATGAAAAAATGCGTTTAGCATTTATCAAGGAAATCGGTCAAATGCATATGAAAGTGATTGATGGATTGAATACATTATTACAAATGACTGGTTTGTTGGCAAGACTTTGTGAAGTTTCGCAGGATTATAGTTAAAATCTAAGGAAATTAAAATAATATTACTCATTTTTCTCGTTGTTTGGTTCAAAAAAAGAAAAAAAAGAAAAAATAAAAATAAAATTAAATTCATTTCATTCGAAAATCTTGATTTTTGAGTTGTTTTTTTCTTTGCGGCTTTTGGTGACATTTAATGTTATGAAATGTCATTTAGTTGGCGCTGAAGTCAAATCAGTTGATTTATGTCAAAAATGATTTTTATTTGTACAAAAACGAATCATTTACGGTTGAAACTAACGCCGGCTTTGGCTTGATTTTCATTTTAAAATGGATTTAAATCCAATACAAACATCATACTTCTGCGAAGATCAGGTAATTAAGATGTTTTTTTTTCTCTTTCTTTCTTAATTTAACGGTGCCCAAATTAACGAAATTCTTTCCAAATAATCAACAGATCGATGAATTGAACAAAACGTATTTAGCATTTTGTTCACATTTAGTTGGCGCTGAAGTCAAATCAGTTGATTTATGTCAAAAATGATTTTTATTTGTACAAAAACGAATCATTTACGGTTGAAACTAACGCCGGCTTTGGCTTGATTTTCATTTTAAAATGGATTTAAATCCAATACAAACATCATACTTCTGCGAAGATCAGGTAATTAAGATGTTTTTTTTCTCTTTCTTTCTTAATTTAACGGTGCCCAAATTAACGAAATTCTTTCCAAATAATCAACAGATCGATGAATTGAACAAAACGTATTTAGCATTTTGTTCACAATACGAACAATCCACTCAACATGTCCTAACTCAATCACAAACTGAAGGATCTCAACAGCAAGACAGTGAAATTGGCATCGAATCGTTTGAACAACCACAGCAATTGGATTTTCAAAGTGCATTTGTGCAATTTTTGGAAGCTGTCAATGTAGAATCACCCGAACAAACCAATTCTGAAAAATCCAACTCACAAACCGATTTCGAAGCACGAACACACGCTGTCATCATACAAAATCCTCATTTAGCAAATGCAGCATATGTAAATAGTATTAAATCAGACATGAAAACGAAAAACACCAACAAGAACATTTAAATTTTGTTAAATTTCATTTTAGAAACCATCAATCGAAACATATTTGGAATGTAGTCAATATTTTGAAACGATAAAATCCGGCCCAAACAAAGCTCCAAACAAAGTAAAAGATCCATTTGGAGAAATTCGTTTCAAAATTGGTCCACAAGTTTTGATGATAGTCGATATACTAAAAATTAATATTGATCCAATGAACAGCGGTCCATTATGTAGCGAACGAATGTTATACGGTCAAAAATTTCGAACGGTAATGTTTTATGGTCGCTGTCAACCGGACGGAATAAAATTTGCAAAAAATGATGAAAATGACACGCTAAGTGAACAACACATCCGAAGAAAATACATAGTAGATGATGGTTCAGCTAAAATTGTTGTTCACACATCACAAACAACTAATTCCAATTGTCAAGGTAAATGTATTTTGCATTGTATTAATTTTAAACTAAATCCAATCAGACATGAATATATGAGCGATTGTTCGTTTTTTTTTCTTTTTTTTTTTTTGTTATTTTCAGGGCTAAAACAGGCCATCTGCATTTTAAAAAATGAATTAAAGAATGCACACACTTTTGGTATACCTTTTTTAGGAATTGATCATTGCAATGCTGATACATCAAAATGTAAACAAATGTTGGAATGTAGCAAAGGTATTTTGGGATTAATAGATCGTAATGTGCTACAAAATACATTCGAACTAAGTAATGGTGCAAAAGTATGTGTTGAAGGGGCTCCATTTCGTAATAGTCGGAATAATGATGTCGAAATTTTTGCCTATCGCGTGTATCAAGACTCTGGTCCCGATCGTCAAATGGAACTCAGTTTCATGAAACATGTGCTGCATGAATATGAAACGAAATTGTTCAAATTCAAAATCACCGGCGAACGAATTTGAATTTGTCGTACAAATTTAGTTCAAAGATAGCTCTCAATTTCTTTTGTCATTATTGTGAAAAATTTCAAAATATAAATGATATGAAATTGTTTGTGTAAAATTTAATAATTTTTTAATTTATTTACAAATAGATTCAGGGGTAGATGGGGAGATTGAATAGAAAGAAAGAGCAGTGAATCATTTACAAATTATTAATAATAAAAATAATAATAATAAAATATATAATAAGTATAATAATAATAATAATAATAATAATAATGATAATAATAATAATAATCATAATAATAATAATAATTAATTAATTACGCTTATCGAAATAAAACACTTACACCAAAAAAACCATTTAAATTAGGATCATTTAGTTGGTGTTTACAGATTACAAACAATATTAAAAATAAACTTTGCATTTTCACTAATATATTAAACAAAAAAACATTTGCATAAATAAATTTGGAATGAATGTCGTATTCAAAACAAAAAAAACTTGTTCATTTTTCATTCCATTCCGAGTCTGGTTCAAATGTATTTTCGGATCTTTCTTTTTTCTTCTTTCTTATCGCAATAGACAAAAAAACAATGGAAAACAACATTCAGAATGAAAATCTGTGTAAATATCATATGTTCCATGTGAAATAAGAATTTGATTTTCAATTCAAAAAAAATTTTAAATTAATTTTCAAAACGAAAAAAAAACAAAAACAAATATCACATACAATGAAATGAAAGCAAAAAAAGAAAAGAAAAATTTCATTCTGAAGTTGTATGAAATCACGGTAGCATTGTTTTTGGAGTGGGTTTCAACCAAAAATTGTTATAAAGCATTTAATAGATTTTTTGTTTAGCATGAACCGGTTTTAATAGATTATTGATAACTTTACTACTGCTGGCCTCAAATCGTAGTATTCGACGTGTAATATGCATTATGATCAAAACAATCGCTATAAATACAGCTGCAACATCCAATAAATAATACTGCACAATACTGCAAAACGACAAATGACCGAATAAGCAAACATAAAATATCGGAATTTAAATCAAATAAATTTTGGATCATGAAAAAAAAAAAAAAAAAGAAAAAGAAGAGGAATGAAAGAAAAAAAACAACACACACACACAAAAAGAGAAGAGTGCAACAAGCGACAAACGACAAACAGAAGCGGGTAGCAGCAGTCAAAAGTTAATATTACCTGTAATTTCGACTTGGAGCTTGTAAATGATAAGCGCCATTGTGCCGCAAAACATATTCCGTCCAATAAATGGCTGTATCGAGCGGCGTTGTTCTTTGATCCAATAAGAATCTTTGTAATTTTCTGGGAAAAATTTTTGATTTTTCAATTTTGAATTGAAGTGTGCGCCATTAAAATTGAAAATTTTCATTTGAAACATATAATAAAAATAGCACTTACTTGACGGCTTGACGATAACGTTTGTCATGAATCACTTTTAATATTCCCTTAACTATCAAAAAAAAAAACGAAAAAAAAAAATACCAAACACGAATAATAAGAAGAAAAAAACAAACAAACAAATCAAATGGTCAATGGTCATTGGTAACTAAACTCTCATGGTCCACGATACGCGCTACATACTTAGTTTTTTTGAGGTTAATGTTTCCAAATCCAAACGAAGTGCATAACCATCGGCAACAGCTTTAGCTGCATTTACATCATGATCACAAAATACGGGCATCGTTACCAATGGCACACCATGATAAACACTTTCAAACATTGACAAAAGTCCACCATGTGTGACGAAAGCTCGTAATTTGTGATGACCTGCATTCGATTGAAATTTGAAAAAAATTTAAAATTTTGTTGCATTTTTTTGTTTGTCAGCAAAGTCAATAAATAATAAAATAATAATAAGTAAGAAAAAATAGTGAATTGATTGCAAACCTAAAATATTTTGTTGCGGTAACCAAGTGCCAATTTTAACATTTGGTGGTAAATCTTTCATATCACTCGCGCCACCTTCATATTTCCATATCACTCGATACGGTATTTGTGCAAATGTACGAATAAATAGTTTACGTAAATGTTCTGGCATTTTTGCTGCCTTAACCGATGAACCCATCGATACATAAATAAAACCAGATTCTCCGGATCCGCTAACAAAATCTTCTAAATCCTATGAAAGCGCAAGCAAAAAACCGAAAGCAAAACGAACCAAAAAGAGAAAAAAAGAAAGAAGAAGCAAAAGAAAAAATAAATTAAAACGAAAAACAAGTGGCATTTTTTTTTCTGCGCATATCGATACAACATTGTAAACAGCAACAGGAAAAAAAACCGGAACTAAAATATAAATATTGAATAATCCGATTGTATCGAACAGCCAAAGGAGGTTTTCCCAACAAGCGACATTGTGTATTTAGTATTTTAATATCTGGACAAAATATGAGACTACAAAATATGCTCTCATACTGTAATGATAAATAATGTCAATAGTTTGAAAAATTGTGATTAATTACTTTTGGCAATGGTCGAGCCGGTTTACAATGGATGCAAGCGATTTCAGCTACATTCGGTAGCAATGGTCGTGAATATGATACACTTGAATGTCCATTTTGTAAGATGAAGCTAACGTTACGCGTTAAATCATAAACATTTGGTATATCATTGCCGATGTGATTTCGTACAACCGACTGTAACAACACCATCGATATCTAAAATGGAACGAAAAAAAAAAAGAATGAAAAAAAAAGTGCGTACTTAAAATGAGCGAATAAATGAATGAATGAATGGATGGATGAATGGATGAATCTTGTGCAATCAATATCGATCTAAAATGATCAACATTAAATCATTTCATTTTTATATACATTCAATTTGAGCCGATGGATGTCAATTAAATAACTAAAATGGAATTGGAACCCCGTAGAATCGAATCAAAATATAAAATCCAATAAAAATAATTTGGATCCGGTGGAAATGATAATTTTTTCAGCAGCAAATACATATCAAATAAGCCCACATTAGACAAAATGTCTTTAATTGACTCATTAAAAAGTGTAAAATGCTGCTGATGCTTGCTGCTACATTTATGCTGTGAACTATGTATGTGACAAAAGCACGTTCATCAATGCTTTGAAAAACATTCAACGTGCGCGTTCATTATCGATACGAAAAATCACGGCGGATTATTTACAGGTTTACTGTTGTTGTTCATCATTATTCAAACCTAATTGACAATTACATAATGATCGATAATTGAAACGCATCGATTCATTCCACATAAAACTTGAAAAAAAAATGAATGAACCAGTGGTCAACGTGGATAATATGTGTGTGTGTGTGTGTGTTTCTGTGCATTGTGCGCATATGAAAAATCGATGTGAAGTGCAATACGTTCGATACAATTCTTTTTTCTCGCGTTTTTCTTTTCTTCTCTTAAATATCAATAAAAACTAGCAGCACGATGCCTTTAATATGTTGTTTTGTTCGTTTTACGCTTTAGTTTGGTGCACACATTGATTTTCAAATTGAGGGACATGGCTCATGCACTTGCATCCAATCGTTTTCAGGTTGACGTCAATTTTTTTATTTTTTTTTTTTTTGTCACTTGATTTGAGCTAAATTTATACAGCGATAAAAAATGTGAAGAAAAAAATTTTTGCATTGCAACAACAAACATAATAAGCGATTGAATGAAATCGACAGAAGAGCGACGAAAAAAAAAGAAGAATCAGTTACAAGTGAGAAGAGAATAAACGATAACATTGACATTATTCTTATCAATAAAATTTTTTAAGAAAATCCATCGACTTCAAATTCATTCATTTTTCGCGTAGATAAATATTGAAAGCAAAAAAAAACTTGAGAGAGAGAAAGAGAGAGAAAGAAATGATGAAACAAAGCAGCCATAAAAAGCTGTGAATTACCCGATGTATTGAATAGGCAAACATTGTGTAAACGGTGTTCATGAATCGTTGATACAAATTCATTTCATCGGTGAATGAACTGAAGAAGATCGGTGTTGTTGAATATGGTGCTGGATTACCAGCCAATGACAAACTGCCGGTATACAAACCAACTGTATTTATTAGCATAAATGGTACACGCATTGCATGCACCAAACTAACAGCACATTCCGGAAATGCTCCATCCAATATGATCAAATCAAAATGACGATTCATTAGATTCTTTGTTTCGGCATCGTTGAGCATTGCGTCGCAAGACTGTTAGAAAAAAAAAAAAAACAAAACAAAAACTAAATTTTTTTTTTATTGAATTTTGTATGAAAATCTTGAATTTTTTTTTGGGGGATTGCAAATAAAATAATTGTTTCTACCTCAAATGCAAATCGAATCACATCCCAAACACTGTATGGCCATTTGCCGCTCATTCGAACACCAACCAAATCCCAATTTGTATAATTTTGAATGTATTCGGATAAGCCAGCCGGCGTTATTTCATAAACTCCACTATCGCTATAATCGGCCGGAAAACCACTTAAAAATGTTATATTATGGCCTCTGAAAATAGAATTCTCGTTTTTTATTG
>GL501544.1:1434576-1446851 GCA_000149185.1 Mayetiola destructor
AGAGAGAGAGAGAGAGCGCGAAAAAATCAACATAATGATATTATTATGTTGGCACAATTACATCTTATTCAATAATCACATCGTAATCGTGAGCTGCATTATAAATCTGACTGGACAAAAGCGCAACACAACACATTCCGTCACAGGCATACAAACGAAGCCTCTCTTTCTCAACACGTAAACACCGAATCACATGTGCATACACAATATCGATCACGTATCATTCGAAGCCACTCTGATAAATCGATTAAATTTCATGAAATTTACCAATTAAACGATCAACCCGACATAATAATGATCGAATGAAAAAATGACAATTGAATTCACGTTCAGAGAATTAAAAACAAAACAAAAAAAAAAAAACAATAAAAGCTTCGAAACAAACCGAAGCCACAATAGATGGGAAGAAAAAGTTGGTGTGTGTGTGTGTGATGGCAAATTGTGTTATGGGCCGTAACAGTTGAAACCAGCCCAACAATAAACCATGATCAATGAACACTTTACAACTTATAGTAGCGTCAATGCGCATAATATGTATATAATGTATATGCAAACACAATAATTACAAATTGTATCTTTCTGAAAGCATGTGACTTTCATTTCTTGAATGATTTGTTTTCATTTTTCCACACATCATAGTTTCTGGATGGATCGATGTGCATTCTGCCCACTTTTAACATTATGCTGTGCATACATTTAATTTATCGATGAAAAAAAGAAGAGGCAAAAAACAACGACAACAACAAAATCAACAGCAACACCGCACACTTTAGGCCAAACCACCGATGAAATTTTGCCACCAAATTGAATGTATGCAACAATATGCAATATCCAAATTATTACATAAGAATTGAATGAGCATGCAACCGAATATAATATGTGCGGTGCCAGAAAATAACAACAATACCAAACGGCAAGCGAATTGACCCGTTGCCCGTTGCCTGTTGCCTGTTGCCCGTTGACGATAAACATACATTATAAATGAAAACGATAAAAAAAAAGAAAATGAATGAATTGACCAGTTGATAAAACGAAAACGATTGCAAAGAAGGAAGAAACGGCACGACACACATTTTTTTTTTGTTTTTTAATATTGCCATGAATTCATGAGGAAAATTCCGTTCGGGCTAATGTATAACATGTATACCGTAAAAACGGCTATTTGACGCCACACAAACTGGTTGATTGAAAATAAGAAGATAATGTTTAGATTTGCATTTCGATTGCACTTCGACACCCATCATCATCATCATAATAATAATAAAAATGATAATACAATTATGCGGATCATATGTTGCATGCTGCAAATAGAAGCTTCATGGGCTCAGGCATGATGGTTTTGTTATTAGTGTTGTTGTTGTTTTCTCACACGACCAAATGAATATGCACAGGGACCATTGAAAGTGCAATGGACAACCAATGTTTCCGTACGTTTTCTGTGATGATGAATTGTTAAATAAATATGATAAAAAATTAAATAAAGTGAGAAAAACATAATAAATAATCAATCAAAACGAATTCGATCGAATGTGAGGTTTGGAATGGTTTTAAGTAATTGTGCAATGAATGAAATTATGATTCAATAGCTGGTTAACAACCAGAATGCAGCCTACTAAAATCGACCAACAACAACAATGTACGAAATGAGATAATAATAATTGAACGAAATGAAATCAAGACAAGAACAACAATGGCAGCCATATTGACTGGACTACATTCGCTTTTTCGAAGAGAGAGAATTTTGATTATTATTATTATTATTAGGTATTATTTTTGTTTTTCGATTAATTATTCTATTACATCGTTACCGTTAAATCGGTGATGTTCATATTGTATTAGTGCAATTGACCAACTTTGCAAACAACATAAATGTATATTTATTGAGGACTAGATAGTTTTTGGTTTTGCCGCTTCATTTGGACTTGGTGCAATCAAGGGAGAACTGTCGAATTGTGTCCGATTGATTAAAATATTCATGGATTATTAATAAAAAATTCATGATATAAAATCTCTGAATCGGTTGGCGCCATTGCATTGAATGTTTCATTGTAAAGCATCCGGCAAAACTTTCACTCTTCATAAAAACCAGATCAAAATTGTTTCAATTTAAGCTTTTCTGTTTGGTTTTGTGACATGACTGTGTTCTTCCTTATACGTCATACAATATAGCATTCAGCCGATGATCAAAAAAAAAAAAACAATTGTCCTTTCTGATGAACAAACGTTCTGGTTGATTTCTCAACAATGACCGATCGCATCATTTATCATTCAAATAATTGAATGGAAAAGTTATAGAATGTGTTAAATTGTAATTAAATGATGTACAAAATCCGAATTTTCAGTGCTGAACACAAATGTAGAAAGAGAAGAGAGAGAGAGAGAGAAAAAAACGAAACTTGTTTGGTTTTCAATATTATTATTTTGACAACTTTGTTAACCGATCTATGAATAAAAGATCGTTTGGTTTATGGCGGAAATAAACTTGAAAAACAAATACCATCAGTTTCAGTTTCATAATAGTCAATAATAATAACAATAATAAATGGTCACATGGACCATGGACAAAAAATTCTTGGACCGGAATCGTTTCAGTAAACGGCAAATTCGGTGTTGTGTTTGGTTTTTTTTTTTTGCTTTCTGTCACGCAAAATTTAATCTATTGGAGCGCAACCAATATCGATATGGCATATGAATATGAAATATTTGGGTGAAAAAAGAAAAAAAATTAAAATCAAAATGCGTGATGAATAATTTTATTCATAATCGAAGCACATACACAATAGGCAATGCACAATAAAACAAATCCAATCACCATTCAGGAGGAAAAAAATGAACCAAAAAAAAAGCCGAAAAAGAAATACTTCACCGCATGAAAGAAAAACCAAAAAAAAAAAGAAAAAAATAGATGAAAATAAACAAATGAAATGCAACCATGAACTTGAATAAAATAGATATTTGCTTGGTTTAATTTCCGTTGAACATGAATATGTCAATACCATTCGAAAGTGAAAAAAGAAATGTGCAACACAACAGAGAATCATAATATGACTATATAAAAAAAAAATTGGAATTGAGAAAACGGTGTGCACGGCTCTCTGTGTGTATGGCAAATTGAATGGCATCATATCAATTCAAACACGAACATGTTGTTGCTGAAAATGGTAATTCTGCGATCATTTTTGATCATCATAATGTCAAACATCGTAAATAAAGTGTATTAGAATGCAATCGGCATGTTTGGCATTGCACGAAATGACATGACACGATGAATGAAAGAAAAAACACCATTAAAAAAAATTGGTCAAAGCAACGAAAAATGATAAAATTCGAACGAAATCAAACATGTTTTTTTGTGAATTCTCGAATAAATCACACAAACACATCGCTTAATTTTATTTTATTTATTTTGACTATATCGGGGGGGCTCTAATCCTGTATCGGATCTCTCTTGTATTTTCAAGATTTTAATTCACTTTCAAATATATAGAGCATTACATAACAATTATTTTATTATTCACTCAACGAAATGAACTAGTGACCGTTTAAAGAGAAGGAAATACCAGTAGTCACCGGTGTACCAATTTTAATCGATAAATCAATTTTCATATGGATGGATATGACCGCCATTTCACAGCAATGGATGTTGGTTTTGGTTTTAATTTCGATTCATTTCTATACTATGATCGATCTATTTATTTTGGACAATTGATTTCCGTTCAATATTACGAAATTTGTTATTTATTAAAACATTTATTATTCCGATTTATGGATTTACAATTTATAGTTGATTGGTTGCGTCAATAAAATGGCATTCAGTATTTTGATTTCGTTCGAATTGTAAGTTTCATTTTTTTTTTTTTTTGTAATTTTATTTTATTTTTATTTAGTTTCATGCAGCTGCCGTTGTCGTTGTGTGTTGTTTTTGTTTCTGTTTTTTTTTTGGGCTGTTGCTGTAATTCTTCAATTTTTTAGTATTATTTTATTCAATTACGTGTTAAAACATCGTTATTCGATTCGATTGTTGTTTATTTTATTTACCGGCTTTGATTTCGTATACTCTGATTACTCAATACATCAAACGTTAAACGGTTTCATCCATATCTGTGTTAGATCAAAAATTTGATAAGACATTCGGGAAAAACCGGCCTCAATTAAACGCGTTTTGCATTTTGTAATTTTTCGTTTGACTTTAATTTTTTCTGTTTTTTTTTCTTTTCGTTTGGGATTCATCAATGAAACTAAAATAATTCATTGGCATCAAACGTGTTGCTTTCATCGTATGGCGAGAGAAAGAGAGAGCGAGCAAGAGAGATTTTTTTTAGTTTTCAAAAAGAAAAAGAAAACCGAAAAATAAAAAGTGTCAACGATAACGCCACTCTTGATCCATCAACGGAATTTATTATTATATGAGTGATGCCAGTGACCATGATCTAAAGAGTATTTCTGTATAAATATTACATTTTTAGTGGAATTCTCATTTCAAGCAATAATTTGGCCTTGATAACTGTTACCTACATTTTATTGTTCGCCTCTTTGTAACTCATAGTCGTTGTCAATATATATTCGACACTTTTTGTGCGGATGGCATTCGATGATAACAGACGTTGCTGGTCATTTGGTCCATTTTTTGTTTCATTTTTATTTTTTTTTTTTTTTGGGAAAGTAAGTTTGTTTTTTTTTAGTAATTTTCTTGCATAGCAAATTTCATTTGTTACCATTTGTATGTGTCTTTAAATCGGGAAAATTTTCCCGATGCAAATCATTCGGAAATTGTTTATTAAATGAATATTCAATTGCAAATTTAATTTGCGTGAAATACAATCGAATGACGAAAATAGCAACGCAAATTGACATTTCACTTTCATTTGGCTATTTCATGATGTTGAAATCTTTTAATCTGAATTTTTTTTTTTTTGTTTCTTTCCTTCTTTATCTTCTCGTCATTCGAATTTCGTATGTTCACCGAATGATTGAGAAGACGAAAAAACAAAAGGAAAAAAAAAAACAAGAAGAAAAAGAAGGAATAAAAAAAGCGCACCGAGTACAACGTAAATCCAATGAAATTATCATTTGGTAATATTGATAATGGTTACGTTTTTTTTTCTCGCGTGAATTCATTGATTTCTTTGCCACCTTCGGTCGATCAACGAAAAAAAAGAAGAAAGAAGAAAAAAAGAATGGGGAAAAATTGATTGATCATTGAGTATTTACATAAATCACTTCATTCTTGAATCGATTAGCCTGTCTGTGTGTCGGAATGAACAGAGTCTGAAGAATGTAATAATTTTGAAGAATTTTCCAATTAGAAATTGTGAAAATCTGCACTTACGTATCGGAGCCGTCCGATTATCAACATAATCACCAATTGGATGTCATGGCGTGAAAAAGAGAAAGAAAAAAAACGCCGCAAAAATATTGAATGGTCAATTGATTTGCGGCTGAGCCCGATACAATGATAGAAATAACATAATTAATAAAATTAGTCGACAGACTTTGTCACTTAATGTGAGTGAACGATTTCAATCTTATCGATGTGTGAATATAATATATTTGTTTTTGTTTTCGGTTTTGTTTTCTTTTTTTTCGATTCAAATCGATTTCACACCTGCGATTACACACCACATCGATGATTAATATTGTAAAATGGTGCGAGCGCACGATTTCGTACATAATTTGAAATTTAATGACTGAAGACTGAAGCACACACACACACACACACTGCGTCCATTAAATTATTATTATATTATCATTGGAATGTGATTGGATTGATGTCTGTGAACTTGGTGCGTTCGCATGCGATTTTTCTGCATGGTGCACATTTTTTCACAATCAAAATATTAAAAATAAATAATTTAAAAAAAAAAAAACGAAGCCAACATGATTTGCTCATACAGTTTTCGCATATTTAAATCGAACAATTTTTTTTTTTCTTTCTGCATGTCTTCTTTCGTCATCTCATCCTGGACAACGGGGTTTCTCATCGGCAAAGGAATAGAATGGATGTTACGAAAAGTAATGCATTCAACACATTAAATGCGATTGGATAAATTCAAAAAAAAAACATCGAATCAACCGACCAACGACACACTTGAATTTATGGTTGGGTTCAGTATTCATCATGCATTTGCAATGCATTTGGAATATAATTCCAATTGAATGCAATTACTAAATACAAATGCATGAATACACCGTAAAATGCTGAATACCGAACTCAAAATTGCTCTCTCTTCCTTTCGATGACACACGGTTACTACACGATTGCAATGTATGCTATATGCATACAACAAATTACTATGAGAGAGTCAATCAAGGTCTAACGTTTCTAAAATGGCAACAGAATGTAAACAAAACAACAAAATAACCGAACAACAAGAAAACGATAGATATTTCGTTCAAGGCTTGTTTTCAATTCTGGACACACTGACAACACAATTACTTATACACACTTTCAACATCCGAACGCAATATTATCGATATGAAGAAATTCTATTTTTTTTTGCATTTTATGCGTTTTCGATTGTTTGTTTGTTTGTTTGTTTTGTTTTTTCCATTTTTAATTACGAATGTTCATCTCTCGAGAAATAAACTTCTTTTGATATGTCACCCACCTTGTTGTCCTCGGCGACTATATCAACTGGATTTCTATTTATTTGTTCATTTCTAATCATTCAATTTAATTTGTTCACTTAAAAATAGACGTTAGAATTGAAAATACGAGAAAAATTAATGGAAAAACATTTAAATGTCCTCCGTTTGACTTTGTCATCGCTGTTGTACTTCATATTTTTCGAAATGTTAGAATCTTATGTCCTACTCACATTTATTTTTTTTTTTCTTCTCTAATTTGTTTTCCATTTTTTTTATATGCCTGTCGCTTAAGCGTCAAGCAGCTGTCAATTAAAAGTTCAAACAACTGAACAATCGGTCAATAAATATCTACAGAATGACAAAGTGATTCCATTGACACTTTGCTTAAGGAACAATTGTTCTAATGTTGGTGAAAGGAGGAAAAAAAACAAAATTCTCATACGAATTTAACATTGAACAGGTGCTAATCATAAATGGAATGTGCTATATCCGTAGAATTTGTCACTTACGTATGCCATATGCATATAGATTTTTTTTTCCCACAATTGTAAACTGTCTGTTGTCTGTTGTTTGTACCGGAATGTCTTTCTTTTCATTTTAATTTTCTTTTACATTTAATCGTGTGAGATATCACAATGTTTTTGTTGTTTTGTTTTGTTTTGTTGTTGTTTTTTTAAACTCAAAATATGAAATATCACTTCATCACATTGGCACATTGGCACATTGACATTGTAGCCAAATACACAGTTCAACAACAATATGTAAATGAATGAATTTGACTCGTGTTCTGCCTGATCGTTTGAGTTGAGCTGCTGTCAACTTGAGATTCAGCTGAATGTTTAACATTTTTTTTTTTGCAAATATTTGTTTGTCGTGGGTAATGGACATTGGGCACCCTCTTTTCGATCTAATGGCAATCGAGCAAAATTGATATTTGTAGAATATCTGAATAAACACAAAATTTCTTGAATTTCCATCTAAAATGCACATTGATAACGATTTCATAATTCTAAACTGTTATTCAATTCCATTTGATTTTCATTAAGTATTATTGTATGATATCACATGAAAATTCAAACTGAATGAATTGTAAACCTTCTGGCCCGAAATGGAAATTTTGCACCAAACCGAATTGGCTTCTTTTCGTTCTTTTTTTTTTATGGCAACAAAAATAGGTTCTTTTTCTGGCTATAAATGTATTCAAACTTGAAGATTGTGGTCAAGATTGAACTTTTAAAGGGAAAAAATGTTTGGCAGCATTTGGAACATTTCGAACAAAACGAAGAAGTGTCGCCTTTCTGATCCTTTTTTCTCCTCTTCTATTTCTGTTTTTACATTTTATTTATTTTTTTTACATTTTAATTTAGATCCACCTTTTTCGGTCAGAGTATTAAATATTGAATTCAATGTCTTGTTCATCGGTTGTGATTCATTCACATGTATAATGCATATGAATAAGCATATCATTGAAATCCGCATCCAGTTCGTTGGTAGACTTGCATAATATTTGTATTTGTGTTTTTTTTTTACGGTTTTATTTTTCATTAATTTCGTTTGTGCTCTTGTTGTTACTTCATTCCGAAGTCTGAAGTTGTCATGAAATTTTTAATTGATCAGTTATCGCACTGAATTCATCTGCAAATCGAAACATAATTTTGAATTTATTCGACGAGCACCGAGAGAGAATAAAGCGATCGCGATCATAGCGGAAAATATTGTAAAAAAAAAAAAACAAGAAGAAATAATAATGATTTGATCATATGACTTAGTCATAAATCGTCGAAGGTAAACCCGTTAGTGGAATATACGTGCGTTTTGAATAAATTTGTCATTTGTTTATTTCGTTCATTTGATTTGAATGCAGAATAATTTTTCTTCTTCTTCTTCTTCTTCTTCTTCTTCTTCTTCTTCTTCTTCTTCTTCTTCTTCTTCTTCTTTATTTTTCTTTGTTGATGTGAAGACAAAATAAAAAACTTAACGTTTATTTAATATACAACGACAAATACAACAACAACGTTTGAATAAATTTGTCATTTGTTTATTTCGTTCATTTGATTTGAATGCAGAATAATTTTTCTTCTTCTTCTTCTTCTTCTTCTTCTTCTTCTTCTTCTTCTTCTTCTTCTTCTTCTTCTTCTTTATTTTTCTTTGTTGTATGTGAAGACAAAATAAAAAACTTAACGTTTATTTAATATCAAACGCAAAATCAAACACAAACGTCAACGTCATATTAGAAAAGGACAGAAAATGCCACACAACAACGAAATACATTTCAAAATATCAAATTAAAAATTCGAATAAAAAAAAAAAAAATTATTTTAGTTTCGTACCCTGACATATCACAACACCATTGGTGGCCTATTTAAATGACATTAGTCATCCAATTCGAAGAAACGTCCATCCATGTCCACTTTTTATGCGAATCTGAAACCTGGTTCAAAGAATGCGATTCTCATTCTGGTCAACATTCTCTCTCTCTCTCTCTCTCTCTCGCTCTCTACTCAGTTTAGCCCTTTCACGATTGAAATAGCAACCGTTGTATAACGATCGTTTTTCCACATAAAATCCATATCAAAAACTAAATTCTTTGTTCACTTCCGTTTTTTTTTTTTTCAATTGCATGTTGTTCAATGGAAAATTGAATGGAAAAATTAGTTTTGAATTTAAGCGAAACCAATTGTCATTTCAAAGGGAAAACCAAATATCTTTAATCGCCTCCATTAAACAATATGAAAACAATAGAAATAACAATTGTTCCAATTGATGCCGAAACTAATGATTCCCCCCTGCCTTCATTGGCTTCTTTTCATATCTTTTCGGTTGCTTATTTCCCCTCGTCAATTTTGTTTTTTTCTTTTTCTTTCTTGTTCGTTTTTTTTTTCTTTCATATTTTGCTGTACTTTGTCGCTTCGAGTGTCGATTCAATATCAATGAAATGTATGCTGCCGTTTGTTCAATTTTAAATATCCAATCCGGTTGTGTAATTGCTTTTAGATTTCGGTCAAATGCCAAAAAAAAAGCTGATCATTAAGAAACGAAGTCGCAACCATTTGTGGTTGCAAGTGACGGCAAGCAAGAGAGAAGAGTAGAAGAAAGAAGAGAAAAAAAAATTAATCCGTATGACATTGTGAATGGGCGCGAATGTACTTCGATTTTGTTTTCCCCAAATGCAGATATGGTGGTCGTGCAGTTAATAAAATACCACTTGAGCCGTGTTTGTTTTATCTTTTTCTTGTCCACTTTTGATTTTTTGATTCAATCATCGATTTGTTGTCTATTGAATCTAGTGTTGCCGCATTAGTATTTAATTTTGTCGTTATTTTTAACGAACGAATGCGATTTACCAGCAATTTTTTTTCTTCTTCTTCTTCTTTTTCTCGAATTTCCGTTTTATATGTTGTTGCATATCGGATCGGCTCCACAATATTTATTCGTTTTTCTCTTTCTGCTTTGAGCACAATATGCATTCCACTGAAACCAACAAGACATCGTTGTCCAATTTTAATTGTCTTTTTTTTCTTCTGTTCTTCACTTTCAGGTGCACCACAACTTTTGCCCAAGTTAACGAGATCAACTGCACTTCAATCAAAATATAATTTGAAACAAGAAACTAAAACTGGATTCAAAATGACCGCCAATTTAAACATATACTTGTACATTGTACATTGTACATTGCACATTGCAACGGCAAAATATATAAAAAGCAAGCAATGAACATTACCGTTGCATTCATTCAATGAATTCATTCAATAATTTTGATGGCAATGCCATAAGAGGAAGTATATTTCAATTCACTGTTCAACACAAAAGAACCATTGAAACCGAAAAACCAAAACAAATATTTGTTCATTATTCATGTCTGTTCTATATAAAACTTCGAATGGTCTGTTCCCTGTTTTTTTGATTAGGAGTAAATCAAATGAGATGACCTGATGAACATTCAAATCTTTGCTAGAATATTGAGTGTTTGGAAGCGATGATTTGAATCCTGTATCCCATAAATAACAGCCGTCGAACATACACAATCTTCTGTCTTCGATGATAAACATATTCGAAATTTCCTAAATTTGCACTTATGCGAAAAAATCTCTTTCAGATTCAACTTAACCGCCGCTTCAATGATTCAATGCAATCAAAAATAAAATCTTTAAAATGAATGAAACAAACAACGATGGAATAGAGATTCAAATGTACATAACTACTTTTATGATTTAACCGAAATGTTCAATTTTATGAATTTTGCCACAAAAAAGAAAAAAAAACAAAAATTTGAATAAATGTCAAACAAATGAAACATATGATTTTACCGCTTGCTGTTATCATTTATCACCACAGCACCTGAAGCTCCGGAATTCAACCAAATGCAAACACTTCTGTTGATTTTGTTTTTGAAATCCAAAATATTAAGTCAAAAAAAAAAAAAAGGAATTTTTTTTGTAGAAAAACTTTAAACGGGGGGCGATTGTAAACCGGAGAACACCTTTAGTGGTTTATGTTAAACGGAGAACTAATATCAAACTGATTTATCAGTACGCTGCGCGCACAAAATGATCGTTCGCTTTTTTAACCGTGAAATGTTTTTCTTCGTGTTTTTTCTTCTTTTTGGTTTGTGTAATTTGTTTTTTGAAGAAAAACAAAAACAAAAACAAAAAAATCAATCGTTTTTCGTTTCGTTATTGTTTTTTTTTTTAATTATTTTTTTTTTGGGAAGTAGCTTTGTTGAAGCTTTTGATTATGTGCGTCTTGTATCGACAACGGCCAAAGATCAACTGAATCTTTATTGAAATTTTTTAAATCGAAAAATGTACGGTTTTCACAACGACAGAAAATTCGCGTGCGCGCTCTTTTTTTTTCGTTTGTTTTATATTAATGTATAATATGGTTGCAGTATAGTTCCAGCGTCTCAACGCTATGCCTACTTTGTTTATATGGTCATCGTTCACACTGTATATGTGTATATATATATATATATATATATTCATAATACAACAGGTATGGATACACGTTGATAGTGCGATACGGATATTATGACAATTAATGGTACATTATTATTGCTTTATGGTGGGCAACAATAATACCAAAAGTGATCGATGATCGTGTATTAAAATTTGACATACAGATACCAGCCTAAGTTATGAGGCATAAATTGTTAATCTTTAATCCAACCCGGACACCAATGATGCAGGTCATACGTTTCAAGCCATCTTTTGAATGGTCATCAATTAATATTATCACACAAAATGATGATAGTCAAATAGTTCCGTTCAGGGATGTATTACCTATTAGCCTGTTAGACATATCACTGCCGCCATGACATCAATTTCCTTTTGCATAATTTATGAATGAATCATTGTTCGATTGGAATTACCACAGTTGTTTTTTTGTTTTTCGTTGTTTTTTTTTTTGAAATTCGAAATTATGGTCTAGACTGGATTTGTTTGGTGAATTATTTCATTTCGATTGAAGGCCAAATAATAGCAATAATAATTCAATTAAGGAAATCAATTTCAGAAAAGAAAGTTTCATTTGTATGGAACGTAGCGGCCATAGTTTTGCGTTGTTTTTTTTTCGCTTGCTTCATTCTCATTGGAAACTTCTATTAGAAAATCGGATTTAGCAGAGCTGAACGCTTAGGGATAATAATTTTTTTTCTTCTTGGTTTTTTCATTTGTTTTTTTTTTTTTTTT
>GL501544.1:1447257-1461291 GCA_000149185.1 Mayetiola destructor
GATAATAACATAATAATAATTCAACAGCGCTAATCATTCAAAAAATCTGCATTCCGCATATTCCGTCAACATTTAGTCAAAAAGTGTTGGTGCAATGGAGTCAATATTTGTTCAGACTGGTCTTTGTTAATACCTAATTTTAAAAATGTTCAAATTTATAATTTTTTGAAATTTTTATTTTATTATATATTTTCTTTTTTTTCCATTCCACACGCAGGTGTTTTTCTATATTTTTTTTTTCTTTTTTATTCAATTATTTATTAAATTTTTAAATTAATCGGTTTGTTCTATTTGTTGTGAATGCCATTTGATTTCATTTTTCAAATACAATAATAATTAATATTTTCATATTACAATATAAATCCAATTCAAATTGGAGCCAAAAAATTCCACTAAAAATACTCTCAAGATCAGATGTGTGATCAATATATGGTATAATGTCATTTCGAGGATGTTTTGTTTGCAATATGTTATTACCATTTCAGAGTCACAAAAGTTTCTATTTATGGCCTATGCGTTTGAGTGCTGAATATTTCATATTTGGAGAATGTTTTCTTGAATTATGAACCATTGCAAAGAGTTTCTAATTTTAGTGTAATTTTTGACCATTTTTGTTTATTTTCCATTTGTTTCTTATTCATTTTTCATCAATATTTATATTTATTATTACATTTTTGCTCAAGTGTTTCAATTTGTGTTCCGTTTGAAATCGCCTTCCTTACATCTTCATTTGTCATCATAATTTTATCGAACATTTTTTTATCGATAGTAATTCCCCCCAAAAAAAAAGAAAAAGAAAAAAAAAACAGAAAAAAATGTATTCTTTCCTATTTAAATGTTGTTATCATTGAAAAAAGATATTTTGTGTTTTGTTTTGTTTTATTTGTTTCTTTCATATTTCATTTTAGTTTTCGTTTTATTTCATTTAATTTGATTTAAACCACAAATTCTTGGATTATTTCATTTGAATCGGATCTGCTGATTCGACACTCCATTTACATCATCATATTCAATCATCACTGCCATTGACAAAAATCACTCTTCCTCTCTCCTTCGCTCCTTATCCGTTTCATTCTGTTCTGTTTTTAATCTTCTTTCTCTCTCTTTCTCTCTCTTTCTCTCTCTCCTTCTCTCCCTCTTTATTTATCTCTCTTCTTTTTTTTCTTTCTTTTCATTGAAACACTTTTTTCCAAACAGAAACTTCATCTTGATTTATTTTCAGCCTCTCCAAAAAAATCATTTACATTGCATATCGATGTGTCCATTCTTTAGCATTTCGAATGGCCTCACTTTCATTGACTTTCCATAATTCGGCAACATCATTAGCAAGTGGATCGTCTGGATTTGGTGCTGACAATAATGCTTGAATTGATAATAAAACGGTACGAATTTGCAATGCTGGACTCCATTTATCTTTTAATATATCCAAACATATTCGGCCTAAACGATCAATATTCGGATGATAAATTTTTGTAATGAATCGCACTTTTGGCGCTGACATTGGATAATCTTCCGGTAAAAATAATTCCAATTTGAATAAACCACCCTCAAATGGTGAATCCGATGGTCCCGTTACAATAACATGAAAATAACGTGCATTGTTTTCATCGGGCACAGCACTAATACCGGGTACTGGCTCTTGTAATAAACGCATTGTTTCTTTTACAATTCGACGTGACAGTGCAGCCATTTTTTTTTTCTTCTCTTTATGAATAAATTGGTGCTCTAAAAAATTATTATTCGTATTTGATTTTAATTTGAATATGCGTGTGTTGCTGTTGCTGTTGATGTTGCTACTACTTGTTACCGCTTGTGCTGCTACTATACTTTTGGATAATTGAAAAGAAAGAAGAAAAAAAACAAAGAAAGAAAAAGAAACGGAAAAACATTTTGTATGAGCAAAAATTTTGACATTCAAACATTTATGAATAACAACAATTAATATGTTAAATTGGATTTGAATTGAAAAAAAAAATCGAAATCCCACCAAAAGAATCATCACAGTCAAAACGAATGTACGAACCGAATTTGTGGTGACAGAAGAAGAGAAAGAAAAATAACCAACCAACCAATTTCGTATCGAACCCAAACGAAACACACTCAATTTTGCTGAATTTGACTCGATTCGGGTAATTGCACTCATTGTTCAGTATTTTTTCTGTGTTTTTTTTTTGCTTCAAATAAATTCAATGCCAATTACCTTGTCACCAATCCAAAATTGAAGGTATCAAATGTAAGTGTTTTTTTCTTCTTTTTTTTTGTATCGATTCGTTTCAGGCCAGCAGAAATGAAGAAAAATAAATTTTTAAAACACTTGGATTTCTTTATGCGTTACAGCTTCACGACACATAAGCAACCAAAAAAAAAAAAATAATATAATATTCTTTTTTTTTGACAGTTCACCTCACGCTTTGCCCCTGTGTTGTCGTATAACAGAAGAAAAAAAACCAAATAATATTCTTTTCTTTTTTTTTTTACTTCTTGTTGCTATTTGAGCTCATCTGTTGTTGGTCTAATTGAATTTTTCCCTTAATAAAAACCGAAGGAAAAATAAATTCCCCAATTGCATTCAAATAGCCAAATTACATTTAATGACTTGTATATTATGCTATACTTTATATGTTTTTTTTTTAGCACACCGAAAGCACACATTCAATTCGTCTTCGAATGTAGGAGACGAAAAAAAAATTTATAATAAATAAATAAATAAATATACATCAACTCAATTGAATAGTGAACAAAAACGTTTCCGTCAAAAGTGCGCTGATAATGTTGAATTTAACACGGTGCTATCTTGAATTTGTGTCTATTTTACCAAAAATGTGAGTTAAAGGCAATTTTTTCCTCAAAATGAAATTGACGTTTGATGTTTTCGGTATTTTGTCGATTTTTATTTTTCTTTGAAATGGCTTTTTTTCTGTCTTGTTCTCTCTCTCTCTTTTTTTCGGTGTGGTTGTCGTAGCGCCTTTTTTTCACTCGCTCAATTTCAATCTTCTGTTCTTGTTTTTTTTTTTTTTTTACTTAATAGTCAAATTCGGAAATTCTTTGTGAATAACACAAACACTTACACATATATCAATTCGGCTATCTTATGGTCGCTTAATTCGTTTGAATGATAATTTTGTTGTTTCATTCAAACGCCTTTGTTGTTGGTGTTGCTGATCTTGTGGCTGTTGTTGTTGTTGAAATTATTTCCAATGAAGAGTTTCAGTTGTATGGGACTACAGCGAATTCATGAATGTTTCATTTCAATGTTCGTTTCGTTTGCTTATTATGCGTGCGTGTGTATGTGTGTGTGTTGTGTGTTGGAAACGATGACTTTTCATTGTTGCATGTATGTTGTATATGTGCCGAGTATAGTATGATTTTTATGACTATTCCTAAAGTCCATGAAAATTCTTCTTTGGCTTGTGCATGTGTGCATATATGTATTTAAGATTCTTATTTTGGTTTGGATTTGACATTTTCGTCGACAAAACGAATTCCAGTATCTCAAACATTTCATGATGTATGACAAATCTCATGGTGCATTGATTTGATGCAAAATAATCATCTTTCACTTTTTGCACAATGGAAAAAGAAACGCCGGCAATCAAATCTAAAACCGTTGTTCAAAACCGACCTACAGCGCCCCACTTTTCGATTCGTTTTAAGTGCAATAAAATTCGAAGCGGCACAAAAAAACTGAAATTTGAAATTGAAATTTCAATGCAAATTATTTAAAACGATTCATGCACATCCGTGACAAATGACCGATCGGGCTACTTTCTTTGGTATCGATAATTTCAAAATGATTTGGAAGCTTAATCAATCCCCCTGACGACCACAATTCAGTTAGCTAACATCTCTGATGGCAAAAGTATTTTCGCCACAAACAAAAGTATTCATGCTCACACAGTACTTTTGTGTGCTTAAGTTGCGTGCCCCTTCGTCGGTTACATATATTTCTTTCGTTTGAGGTTATTGCGCCGCCAAAAATAAACAGTTGAAGCGTCGATGTATGGTATCCGTTCAAAATCATATTCGTACGACCATCATATTCGGTTGACGGTTTGATGTGATCAGACACGAATTAGCAAATCCAAAAAAAAATTTACGAAAGATACACCAAACGCAAAGTGACAAAGAAAACCATTTTTTTCTCCCCATTTATTGATTTAACGTATTTCTATTTGAAAGAATTTCACAATTTGTGCATTGAATTTCTTTTGTGTTAAAGGAATCAATAAGATTTCAATTTTTAATTACCCAATTTTTTTTACTTGAAAAATTGAAAACGACAATGTTTCACAAACCAGACGAACGCTTTGTCTTGGGCAGCAAAGAAAATCTCACTGAAAATATGGAAAATTTCAGTTTGAAGGTAATTTATTTGATGTATTTGATGTATTAGAAATACATAACCCATTTGCACCAGCGAATTAGTCGAAAAATTATTAAATTTCCGATTATTTTTTTTTCAAATTATATTCGGATCGGATGTGACTAATTCATGTGATCATAGCAGCAAGTTTGATGTTTTTTTGAGCGGGAAATTTTTGCGCCAAATTTTTTTTTCTTTCTCTTTGTCTTTCATTTGTCTTTCGATAGAAATAATCGATGCGTTGTTCGAAACTATGTAACGTATCAGTGTCTTCATTGGAATTTCGTAATTCTAGCCTCAGCAAACATTAAAAATGCAAAACGATATCATTTGCGATAAATATTTATAGCGATCGTTTTCAAAACAAATTCAACAGATATTTGATACATGACGTCCGATTGTATATAACAACGAGCCATACGATGGAGGTTATCTTTCATTTAAATAATTTAATTTTGATTATATTTTCTGATTCATCGATTCGCAATCGAATCGTTAGCTTTGCTATTGATTTGCATGATTTTCCACGAATACAAACACAATATCCAAATTTATTTGTGCAAATTAACGTTAATTAATCAACAATCAATCATCTTTCATTTGATTCATTTTTATCATCGAAATACAGAGCCCACACAAGCCGATAACTGTATCGAATACCGATGGTGTATCACCGAATAAAATTCGTAAAATGAATTTGGACGCGACAATAGCTGACGATGAAAGCAAAAAAAATAATTTTACGGCCATAAAATCGGAATCGATCATGGAATTCGATCCATCAATTGAACCATTGTTACGTGAAAATCCAAAACGATTTGTCGTTTTTCCAATACAATACAAGGACATTTGGGACATGTATAAAAAGGTATGATGGACTGGATTCATTGCGCTATAGCGCGTTTGTAGTCCAACAACAAAAATTATGATTATTATTATTATTTATTTTGCGCCATTTGTTATGACAATATTTTCAGGCAGAAGCATCATTTTGGACAGTTGAAGAAGTTGACTTGACAAAGGATATGGATCATTGGAACAATAAAATGAACGAAGATGAACGTAATTTCATAAAGCATGTGTTGGCCTTTTTTGCTGCATCCGATGGCATCGTCAATGAAAATTTAGTTGAACGTTTTAGCCAAGAGGTTCAAGTAACTGAAGCACGTTTCTTTTATGGCTTTCAAATGGCCATTGAAAATGTGCACTCTGAAATGTACAGTCTATTAATACAACAGTATGCACGTGACGATGAAGAACGTAATTTTTTGTTTAATGCCATCGAAACGTTGCCATGTGTTAAAAAGAAGGCCGATTGGGCATTACAATGGATTGGCAGCAAAACGGCCACATTTGGTGAACGTGTTGTTGCATTTGCAGCTGTTGAAGGGATTTTTTTTAGCGGTAGCTTTGCATCTATTTTTTGGTTGAAAAAACGTGGTCTAATGCCCGGTTTAACATTTTCCAATGAATTAATTTCACGTGATGAGGGCATGCATTGTGATTTTGCATGTTTAATGTTTAAATATGTTGTACAAAAACCATCACAAGAACGTGTACGCAATATTATTGCTGAAGCGGTTCGCATTGAAAAGGAATTTTTAACGGTTGCATTGCCAGTTTCAATGTTGGGCATGAATTGTGCTGATATGTGTACGTACATTGAATTTGTTGCCGATCGTTTGTTGAGCGAATTGGGCTGCGAACCATTATTCATGGTCAAGAATCCATTTAAATTTATGGAAAACATTTCATTACAAGGCAAAACTAATTTCTTTGAAAAACGTGTCGGCGAATATGCCAAGAGCCATAAAACCGAAAAGAAAACAGTAGAAGAGACCCAGTTCTCATTGGATGCCGACTTTTAAGTGCATCAATTTTTATCACTGTTTACAATTCAAAAATTAATTGAATATTTTTCTTCCCTTTGTTTTGCATATACACACATTCTATTCTATTTACTTTTCTTTATTTTAAAGTTTATTTTTCTTCTTATTATTATTATTATTATTATCCATTATTATTTTCAACCAAACATTCAAAGATTTTGAACCAAATCATCAAATGCAACTAAGCAATTTTGATTGTTTTAATTTTTTTTTTTTGATTGCCACATGTAGTTCATTTCAACTTAGTGATGAATGTAGAGTTTGTATTGACTTACGAGTTTGCTCAAAATTTGAATTTGATTTTACCGAAAGAAAAAAAAACCAAAAACAAAAAATGTATTTGAAACTGTTTGAAATGAGAACAAACACCTCCAATCTGACATCCGCTCGTTGCAAGCGTTGACAAAAAACAATTTGACATTTTGACTGTTTATTCGAAATATTATGTTCAAAATAGCTGCATACAAATGTATTACAAATCCAAAATGAATCAATCATTCACATAACAATTTGAATTAAATGGAGTAAACGTTTTATTTAGCATGTAAAAATTAAAAAAAAAAGAAAATGCAATAAAAAGAAAAAATCTCAAAATTCATTTTATTCACAATTTGTTTCAATATTTAATTTTATCTAGCACCACATAAAATTAAACGAATGTCGAATTTGTTCGTATACCCAAAAACAAAATAAAAATAAAACAATAATATTATGTGCCTGTCCACCTGTGCTTGTGATCTTGATCACTGTATGCAATAGTTGCTGCTTTATTTTTGTACTTCAAATGCCTTATTCAATTCGTTCAAATCTCGTTTATCGATGGCCGACTGTAAACTAGGTTGGCCCATCAATGAAACTGCCATACGTAATGTACTCCAAATTGTATCCGACATTTGATTATTTGAATTTGAAACACTTTTCAATCCAGATCGTTCCATTGATGTTGCCTGATGATTCAGAGCCATTAAAAAATGTTCAATAGCCTCTTTGTATGCCTTTAAATTGATGCAAATGATGCCAACATTATATCGAGCACGAATATATCCCGGTTCAATAGCTAATGCATGTTGATATGCATCGACTGCTTCAACCGATTGATTACCATTCGCTAAGCTAGCACCCAATCGATTCCAAACTTTAGCACTGTTCGGTTTAATTTGAAGTGCGGCACGAAAACAATCGGCCGCCTTCACATAATCGGACGACAAATTAAATAAAACACCGAGAGCCTCTTGAATTTCAGCATCAATTTGATCGGGTGATTGTTGTACGGCACGAATAAATAGATTTTGAACATCAACCAAATCGGGACCATTTATTAGTGAGCTAGCCATCGGTGTGCCAGGGTCTCGTTCAAATTGTTTTGTCACCAAATGTTTATACGTTTCGTTTGCTTTTAGCCAATCGATTAGACAACGTAGCGCTTGATTTTGTAGACTTTCGTTTGTATATGAAATGGCCAATGCCATTAAAACATTACGATTTTGTGGATTTAATTCGTGGGATTTTTTTTAAAGCGGCTATCGCATTTGGATCTTTTTCATTTTCAGCCTGTGATGTTCCCAATAATTCCCATATTTCTGCATTGTTTTCATCTTGACGGACGGCTGCTTCAAAACATAAAACAGCACTAGGTATATCACCCTGTGACAGAAATGCTTTTCCCTTTTCGAAGGCATTTTCTGTATTCAACATTGGATTGTCTTCGTCGAATGCGTATTCCTGAAACGAAAAAGAAACAAATTCGACGGCACATGAGTATGAGCGCTTGATTTTGTAGACTTTCGTTTGTATATGAAATGGCCAATGCCATTAAAACATTACGATTTTGTGGATTTAATTCGTGGGATTTTTTTAAAGCGGCTATCGCATTTGGATCTTTTTCATTTTCAGCCTGTGATGTTCCCAATAATTCCCATATCTCTGCATTGTTTTCATCTTGACGGACGGCTGCTTCAAAACATAAAACAGCACTAGGTATATCACCCTGTGACAGAAATGCTTTTCCCTTTTCGAAGGCATTTTCTGTATTCAACATTGGATTGTCTTCGTCGAATGCGTATTCCTGAAACGAAAAAGAAACAAATTCGACGGCACATGAGTATGATTTGTGCATATGACACACAAATAAAAAGTTGTTCAATATCAAAATCCCCACCCGATATGGATCATAATATTCACTAAACTCTGACAGCCACGGTGATTGTTCATCCATTCGATCGGATATCTTTTTCCATTCATCTTGTAAACGGTCCCAAAATTGATTGTTGAAGTTTGCATTATCTTGTTCTACAAATTAGTTCAATCGAACGAAATAAATAAATTCATTTGTGTGCGTCTGCTATGCTTAACCGCATTAATAACTGCAATAAATATTACCTTGTTTGGCTTTGTGTTCTGCAAAATCTTGTACCCAATCTGATTCCTGTTCCGGAACAGATGCGCCAGCATTCTCAACATTTTGATTTTCAAATTCATCGGTCCATGATTTGCCAGCCACTTGTGTGCTGTCTATTCGATTCACATCGGATTCGTTCACCTTATTCATAAAATTCATAAATTCGGATACACGGAATTGTTCGGATACATGGCTTGGTGTAACATATGATTGTGTTTGAAACTGTATGATTCAATAAAGGAAAATGAATACTGAATCTTGTCTTTTTCGGATCCATATATATCTATTCACTATAAAAACCTACATTTTGTTCGAGATTTTTATCGAAAAATTCGGCTGTTGTTAATGATGGCGTGTATGGAATGTGTTGAATGGAGGATTGTGGTCCAGGTGATCGAAAATGATATTTGGCATTTTCTCGCCATAACTATTCAAGGTGATTCAGATTGAATTGGTTAGAAGTTAGATTGAATTAGTTATAAGAAATGAATGCCTCCCCCTCGCAAAAAACCCCTCGCCCATTACAAAAATTGGGGATAAACAAAACTTACGGCCTCATTAAAATTGGCTGAAAGATGTGTAGTTTGATGGACATCATTTTTAATCGAATCGAATTCATTAGTCCAATTTAAGCCGTTATTGACCTCGGCTGAAATGGTTGGCGCTTGAATGGGATTACGTTGAGCATCAATTTCACGCATTTCTTGTAACAATGCATCCATGCGAAATGTTTGGGGTGGTGGTGCTCTCATTTGTCCCAGAAATTCGTTGACCAATTGAGTTTCGGTGATGTCATTGAATGCACGACTTGTTGACGGTCCAGCAAAATCGTTCATTCGACCAGGGCCCGATATTCCGTCATCTTTGTGGGCTACATCGCTAACAATGTGGCTGCCAAGCCGCATCAACGGATTAGCTCCACCACATTCCGGGTCAACCAAGTCACGTAGCGACATTTCTCAAAAATATAATTCAAAATCCTGCAAAATGAACCGAACACAAAAAAATAAATAATATATTTTAGAATTTCGAAAATTATGTCATTGTCAAAAGCAACTTTGGACGCTTATATTATTATTATCATGAATTTCATGATTTGCTAAAAATGACTCAATTCACAATCTTTAACCTTTTACACTCAATTTGTGCTCATATTTCTTCCAATTCAGGGAATGAAATTCGATTATCAAATCGAATTTTTCTTTTTTCTTTTTTCTTCTTTTTTTTTGAATGTAGGGACAGCAATTACAATGATTTTTCATTCATTGAACAAAACGTTAAAATATACAATTGATATTGGAACGAGAGGCACTTTGCGATGCTAAAATTATTATAGTTATTTGTTGACATTGGCCGAATGTCTTGTGTGTTTAGACTAAAGTCTAAAACTAATGTATCACATGTATTTGCATAGATAAAAATAAATTTATTCTTTTTTTTCTTCTTCTTCTTCTTCTTTTTCTTCGCTATAATGACTTTCAAAACAATGACTTTATATAATTATGTTGTTCTTGATCGATCACTTGTTTTTCTTGTCAGAAATTGTTCTTCATACGTCGTTTGTATTCACTTATCGGCTAACTTGTTTTTCCTTTACCCACCGTAAATTGGTAGCATTGAACGTATTCATTTGATGGACGACGAATGTATGTGTGTATGTTCGTGTTTGTGTTTGTGTGTCAACGATGACATTTTTCATAATTAACATCAACTTCACATGTGTTATTTAAATAACAAAAGGATTGTGGCAAGCATGCTGAAAAGATTAACCATTCCAAAATTCCTAAATTCAATTGAATCAATTAATTCCATTTTATCAAAACGTCCAAAAATCAATCGAAAGAAATTATTTCACATGGAAATCGTAAGTACTTTCTACTCTTTTGACCGGATTATAATCCAATCCTTCCACAGCGTTCGATGGTTTCATTTCGAATCACACAACAAACTTTAATATTGTAGATTGTACGAGAATATTTATCCTGAATACGGCAATAAACATAAGCGAATTGTGTGTGATTGATAATAATGTCCAAAGTAACAAAACGTAAACATGTGATGAAAGAAATGGACATCGATTTCTTTGATCCACCGGCACCAAATCAACAAATTGTTCGGATAATATGCAGCCGTGGGAACAATTTACATGAAGTTGAATCAACTGAACCGATTCCAATAACTGTTCAATCTGATGAAGAACCAGAAACTACCGAAGTGATCACCACCGATAGATTTTTGGTGTCAATGCCAACCAAATTCCGTAAAAATGTTTGGGTAAAACGTGGTGATTTCGTTATTGTTGAGCCAATCGAAGAAGGTGATAAGGTTAAAGGAGAAATTGTACGAATTTTAACACCACAACAAATTAAACAGTTCACTAAAGATGGCATTTGGCCGGAAAAATTCACCACCAAAGATAATTCCGAACCAAACAAAAATGAACCCGATGAATGTTCCGAACATTCCGACACTGAAAGTGATAGTGAATTGTTTCGAAATCCAAACCATAATCATCCGACTGCCACAACGGAGAGTAGCGATGAAGATAGTGATGATGAGGACGAAAGTCCTGACGATAATAATTGAAGATGGAGAAAAAAAAACTATTTAATAAAACTGCGAATTTTTGTGTATAGAAAATTGTGTGTTTTTTTTTGTTTTTTTATCTTCAAATATTTGTTATCAAACATTATTATTCTCTTTTCTTATTGAATAAAACTCATTCAGAACATGCATCTTAATTCGATTTTCATATTTAGCAAAAGGAATGATCGTTTCACATTAAAGGCACACGAAACTTTTTGAAAGGAAAGACAAAAAAATGAACCAGTTGACAGTCCAACGATATCTATCGATTGCGAATGATCAATTAAACGGGTATTTACACTGAATGGGGCTGCATACGGTCATTTTCTTTGGGTCCAAGGTGTTGGTATGTGACTAATGAACGCTATGACCGCTAGCACCGACAATGCTACTGCTACCACTTGTGGACAGATGTGGTTTATCATCTTGACTAAATTTATCCGGATGTTCAGCAATATAAATAACATAGATTAATGGAATCGCAAAACAAAGTGCCAAAATAAAAATTAGCAAACAAATCCATGAAATATCACAATCTGATCCAGAAAAAGTATATTTATTACGCGGTGCACCTCGGATGGCATGCGGACCACTTTGTATTGTTGAATATACATCGGTATCGGTTTGTAACAATGGATCGGTAAATACTGATTCTTCGTCATTATCGTCTTGGATGCGATGATCTTTTTGGTATTGTTGTCGTGTCAAAATATCCGAATTCATAATTAAATTATTGATTTGAGTTCGATCGTTGTTGGAAAATTGATTTGATGTACTACAGCTGGGCTCATTAAAACTGTTCGACGATGCTAAACTAACCGATGCAACCAATAATTTTTCATTCAAACCGTTGATATTATTTGGCAGGGGTTGATTGTGTGCAACTCCATTTATTGTAAAATTTTCCTTATTTAGTTCATTGTTTAGATGCTTTGGGCTATTTTGTCCGCTTTTATGGACCATCGGAAGCTCATCAGTTTTTGTTGTATTCAATAATAATGTATGCGCATTGACTGGTACTTTGATTGTTTTTCGAGCATGAATTTCAATCTCTTTTTCAATTTTATTTAATCGCTTCAGGTCGGATATCTGAAAATAAAACACACACACACCCAAAAAAAAAAACATATTCCATTGAAAAAACCATTTCAGCAAATTGGCAAACGTTAAAAATCATAAAACATAATTGCAGACCTTGTGCTTGCGCTTGTTTCCCTGCTTTGTTTATATTATTTTGTTAGGTTTGCATTTTGAATGCAAATACTCACCGTACAATTGTATCGAAGTGCAATCGCTTGCAATGTATCACCAGGTTGAATTTGTGCTTCGAGTACATTTTCCTGACGGATTCTCCGTTGCCGTTGCATCGGTACATATCTTCCATCGTAATCATCGTCGTTGGTCTGATCCAATAGCTCACGATATTGTGCATTTCGTATCCTTGAAAAATAAGTATAAGAAATGAATTTCATTTCCGGTATTTTTCATTTTGATCACGTAATGAAAATCACCACTAATTGATCATTGTTATCACATACCTTTGCCTTTTCATCACGTTTTTATTAATTTATTGGCTGTCCGATATTAGTTTTAAACGAATGAAAATCCGTTCCGTTTAATTATTCTTTATTTATTTATATGTGTGTGTATACACAAATTACGGTGTATCCAGTCTTTTGTTTTGCACAAAAAATTTATTCTTTTTTTTTCTCTCAATCTGTCCTCTTTAGACAGATCACTGAATTTTCCTGAATTTTATTAATTCTCTCGCAAAAAATTCATATTGATCGTTGCCTTGTTCAATTTAGCTCACATTCAATTCAACGAATGAACCAAATCCAAAATCGAACAAATGAATTGAAATGAGTTTAGAGATGAAGAAAGAAACAAAAAAAAAAAAAAAAAGAAAAGTCAAAGAAGATTGAAAAGAAAAAACACTCATTCAATCGTCGCCAATGTTTGCTAGACACATAAAATGAATGTGAAACGTCAACAATGCGAACACCAGTATTCACTTTCATTGAATATATACTTTGAGCAATTTAAAGACTCCATCAAATCACAAATTCCATTATTATGTGGTCCACAACAAACACAATTGCAAAAAAAAAAATTGTCTAAAATTCACGACAATCAAATGATAAACTCAAAAAACCCTGAACATGTAACATCGTGTATTGTTTGTGTGTGTGTGTGTGTGTGTGTGGCCTATATGACAACATAATACATTTGCAAAGAGCATCTTACGTGTACGTCTTTTGCCAAAACATTATCTGTTTTCGTAGGTTTTTTCAGACAATGAAACAACATCATCATCATCATCACAATCGAAGCAAATGTGAGTTGTGAATATAAATTTCAGTTGATCTGTCAAAATAAAGTCAACAGCACCAGTTGGTATTTGTATACAAATGTGTGTTTGCATGTGTCCGTGAATGCATTAAACGAACGCATTTTTGCAATGCAGCGGTTCGATTGAAAATCATGAAAAATTGATCTTTCCAAACTGAATGATCATTTCGGATGATGTTTTCCAACAAATAAAGATATTTGATAGCCATCCATGCATTATGGTTACAACGAAAATGTTTGAGATACCATATGGAAGGGAAATCAATAACAAGTCAGCAACAAAGTGTACAATATGTAATTCATTAAGAAACCAGACAAACGTACAAAAATCTCGTCAATCAGGAAATTCAAGTGCGTCATCCGTCATTCTCTTATTCCGATTAAACAGATCCAATAAACACATTATGCTTGTATATTGTACACATATCCGCAAGTGGATGACCTAA